>ML810957.1:109584-127482 GCA_009831015.1 Picea engelmannii
AGCCAACGCAGCCAAAGGGGACATGCACGTTGAAGGAATGCACACCCATAAGTTAGCCCCAAAAGGAGGCATTCCTCACACTGCCTGACAAAAATGTGAGCACAGAAAAAGACTTCAGGAGGGAAAATGTTCCCAACCCAAAATGCTTTCCCGTTGCGTGCTCTTGAATGTATGCATCTCCTTCAACAATGCCAACATGGAAAGAGTACAAGCACCACAACAAATTGGCACCCTAGTGTGCCAATCAATGAAAAGCCAAAGCCCTCTCGGGGAGCCACAACAATCCCTCAAACTCCACGTACATAGAATGGAAAGGGGTTTTTCTTACAAGTGCCTCCCACAACGAGCATTGCCAACATTACCGCTCATGTGTTACCGAGCAGAGAAGACAAAAAACTGGATGTCGACCACCCTACAAATGACCCAAGGCCAATCTTCAGGCAGCCCCGACAACCAGATCATTTCCCGCACCACCTTTCACACGAATGGAAAACCTCCACCGTCAAACATGATAATAACGAGCCAAGAACCAACCAACCCTGCAAATGGGACTAGGCCAAATCTTCAGGTGGACCCGGTAGGCAGCTCCTTTTTATCACATCACCCCTGGCAAAAAATGCCAATCCCACAAAACCAACCGAAGGACCTGCGACACGACCCATGTGCTACCGAGAATTTTTTTCTAAGCCATACAACAATATATGCAAGGCCCTGGAAGGAAGCCACAACAATCACTCAAACTCCACGAACCGTGAAGAAGAGTTCTCATTCAAAGCACCTCCCAAGATGAGCTTCGTTGCACTTACCACTCATGTGCTACCGAGCAACGTGATAACAAGCCACGAATTGACTAACCCTGCAAATGGCCCTCGGCCAATCTTTGGGTGGTGGACCCGACAAGTAGCTCCTTTTTATCACACCACCCCTCGCATGAAAGATGGAGCTTCACTACGCTTACCAGTCATGTGCTACTGAGCAACGTGATAACAAGCCAAAAACCGACCAACCCTACAAATGGCCCTAGACCAATCTTCAGGCAGACCCGGTAGGCAGGATCCTTTTTATCACATCACCCCTGGCACGAAATGCCGAAATCCAACAAAATCAGAGGGCCTAGGACACGACTCACATGCTATACCAAGAAATTTTTGTTCTAACCCAGCCATACAACAACAGATGCAAGGCCCCGCAAGGAAGCCACAACAATCACTCAAACTCCACAACAAGTGAAGAAGAGTTCTCTCTCAAAGCGCCTCCCAAGATGAGCTTCGCTACACTTACTGCTCATGTGCTACCAAGCAACGTGATAAAAAGTCGATAATCAATCAACCCTGCAAATGGCCCTAGGCCAATCTTTGGGTGGGTGGACCCAACATGCAACTCCTTTTTTTCACATCACCCCTTGCACAAAATGCGAAAATCCAACAAAACCGAAGATCCAACAACCCAACTCGCATGTTACCAAGAATTGTCCAAATGCAAGGGGCCCTACAAGGAAGCCAAAACGATCACCCAAACTCCAGGACGAGTGGAGAAGAGCTCTCTCTTTCAAAGTGCCTCCCAAGATGAGCTTCACTACCGCTTACCGCTCATGTGCTACCGAGCAACGTGTGATAACAAGCCAAAAACCGACCAACCCTGCAAATGGCCCTAGGCCAATCTTCGAGTGGACCTGGTAGGATGCTCCATTTTATCACTCACATCACCCCTCACACGAAATTCCAAATCCAACAAAACAAAACCGAAGAGTCGGGGACACAGCTCATGTGGGGAAAAACTCGGGGTTCCCCAAAGGCAAGGCCAGGCGAGTTCGCAAGAGGGGCACCCACATGAGAAAAAACTTGGGGTTTCCAGAGGCAACGCAAGACGAGTTGGCGAAAGGGGCGCCCAAAACCGAGGCAAGTTGGCAATAGGAGGGCCCAACCAAGTAAACTGAAAGAGACAATGACAGAGGTGCGGTGGGGAAAAAACTTGGGGTTTCTAGAGGGAACACGAGACAGCTGGCAAGAGGAGCGCCCAAAACCAAGGCGAGTTGGCAAGAGGAGAGCTTAACCAACAAAACCGAAGGGGGCCGGCGACAGAGGTGCATGGGGGAAAACACTTGGGGTTTCCAAAGGCAAAGCAAGGCGAGTTGGCGAAAGGGGCATCCAAAACCGAGGCGAGTCGGCAAGCGCCCAACCAACAAAACTGAAACAACAGCAACTGAGGCACAGTGGGGAGAAAACTTGAGGTTTCCAGAGGGAACGCAAGGCGAGTCAGCCAAAGGGGCACCCAAAAAGGAGGAGTGTGGCCAAGAGGAGTGCCCAACCAACAAAACCCAAAGAGCTGGCGATAGAGGTGCGGTGGGGAGAAAAATTGGGGTTTCCAGAGGGAACGCAAGGCAAGTCAGCCAGAGGGGTGCCCAACACTGAGGCGAGTCACCAAGAGGACCGCCCAACCAACAAAACCCAAAGAGCCAACGACAGAGGTGTTGTGGGAAGAAAAATTGGGTTTTCCAGAGGGAACACAAGGAAAGTTGGCCAGAGGGGCACCCAACATTGAGGTGAGTCACCAAGAGGAGCACCCAACCAACAAAACCCAAAGATCCAGCGACAAAGGTGCGGTGGGGAGAAAACTTGGGGTTTCCAGAGGGAATGCAAGGCGAGTCGGCTAGAGGGGTGCCCAACACGGAGGTGAGTCGCCAAGAGGAGCACCCAACCAACAAAACCGAAAGAGCCAGTGACAGAGGTGCGGTGGGGATAAAACTTGGGGTTTCCAGAGGAAACGCAAGGCGATTCGGCCAGAGGGGGAGCCCAAAAATGAGGGGAGTCACCAAGAGGAGTGCCCAACCAACAAAACTGAAAGAGCCAGCGACAAAGGTGCGGTGGGGAGAAAACTTGGAGTTTCCAGAGGGAACGCGAGGCGAGTGGACCAGAGGGGTGCCCAAACGCAACACAAGGCATGTCCGTAATATGGGCGCCCAAACAAAAAACCGATCCGCAACGAAAACGTCCACACAAGGGAGCACTAGGCTAAAAGACGAGCTAGAGGATGGATAAGAACAAATTTTGGCTTGGAGGTAGACTTTTTAATATGGCCTCACCAAGGTTGGGCGCCCCAACGCAATGCAAGGCGCGTCTGCAAGATGGGCGCCCAAACGCAACGCAAGGCAATTTCACAAAATGGTCGCTCAAATGAAAAACTCATCCGCAACGAAAACATCCACACAAGGGAGCACTAGGCTAAAAGATGAGCTAGAGGTTGGATAATAACAAATTTTGGCTTGGAGGTAGACTTTTTAATATGGCCTCACCAAGGTTGGGTGCCCCAACGCAACACAAGGCACGTCCGCAAGATGGGCGCCCAAACGCAACGCAAGGCACATCCGCAAGTTGGGCCCCAACACAACGCAAGGCACGTCTGCAAGTTGGGTGCCCCTATGCACGTCCACAACGCAAACGCAAGGCACGTCTGCAACGCAAGGCACGTTCGCACGTCCGCAAGTTGGGCACCCCATCGCAATGCAAGGCACGTCTGCACGTCTGCAAGTTGGGCGCCCCAACGCAACGCAAGGCATGTCTACAAGTTGGGCGCCCAAACGCAACGCAAGGTGACTTCGCAAGATGGGCACCCAAACGAAAAACTCATCCGCAACGAAAACGTCCACACAAGGGAGCACTAGGAAAAAGGACGAGCTGGAGGGTGGATAAGAACAAATTTTGGCTTGGAGGTAGAATTTTTAATATGGCCTCACCAAGGATGGACACCCCAACGCAACGCAAGGCGCATCCGCAAGAAGGGCGCCCAAATGAAAAATCGATCCACAATGAAAACGTCCACACAAGGGAGCACTAGGCTAAAAGATGAGCTGGAGAATGGATAAGAACAAATTTTGGCTTGGAGGTAGACTTTTTAATATGGCCTCACAAAGGTTGGGCGCCCCAACGCAACGCAAGGCGCATCCACAAGATGGGTGCCCAAACGAAACGCAAGGCGATTTTGCAAGATGGTCGCCCAAACGAAAAACTCATCCGCAACAAAAATGTCCACACAAGGGAGCACTAGGCCAAAAGACGAGCTGGAGGATGGATAAGAACAAATTTTGGCTTGGAGGTAGACTTTTTAATACGGCCTCACCAAGGTTGGGCGCCCCAATGCAACGCAAGGCATGTCTGCAATATGGGCGCCCAAATGCAACGCAAGACACATCCGCAAGTTGGGTGCCCCAACGAAACGCAAGGCACGTCCGCAAGTTGGGCACCCCAACGCATGTCCGCAATGCAAACGCAAGGCACTTCTGCAACACAAGGCATGCCTGCACGTCCGCAAGTTTTTCACCTGAAAGAAACGCAAGGCACATCCGAAAGATGGGCACCCAAACGCAATGCAAGGTGAGTTCGCAATATGGGCTTCCAAACGAAAAACTCATCCGCAACGAAAACGTCCACACAAGGGAGCACTAGGATAAAAGATGAGCTGGAGGATGGATAAGAATTTTTTTTTGGCTTGGAGGTAGAATTTTTAATATGGCCTCACCAAGGTTGGGCACCCCAATGCAACGCAAGGCGCGTCCGCAAGATGGGTGCCCAAATGCAACGCAAGGCGCGTCCGCAAGATGGGCGCCCAAACGAAAAACCGATCCACAATGAAAACGTCCACACAAGGGAGAACTAGGCTAAAAGACGAGATGGAGGATGGATAAGAACAAATTTTGGCTTGGAGGTAGACTTTTTAATACGGCCTCACCAAGTTTGGGCGCCCCAACGCAACGCAAGGCACGTCCGCAAGATGGCCACCCAAACGCAATGCAAGGCGATTTCGCAAGATGGTCACCCAAACGAAAAACTCATCTGCAACGAAAACATCCACAAAAGGGAGCACTAGGCTAAAAGACGAGTTGGAGGATGGATAAGAACAAATTTTGGCTTGGAGGTAGAATTTTTAATACGGCCTCACCAAGGTTGGGTGCCCCAATGCAACGCAAGGAACATCCACAATATGGGCGCCCAAACGCAATGCAAGGCACGTCTACAAGTTGGGCGCCCAAGGCAACGCAAGGAATGTCTACAAGTTGGGCACCCCAACGCACGTCTACAATGCAAACGCAAGGCACGTCCGCACATTCGCAAGTTGGGTGCCCCAACGCAATGCAAGGCACGTCCGCAAGATGGGCGTCCAAACGCAACGCAAGGCGAGTTCGCAAGATGGGCGCCCAAATGAAAAACTCATCCGCAACGAAAACGTCCACACAAGGGAGCACTAGGGTAAAAGACGAGCTGGAGGATGGATAAGAACAAATTTTGGCTTGGAGGTAGACTTTTTAATATGGCCTCACCAAGGTTGGGCGCCCCAACGCAACGCAAGGCGCGTCTGTAAGATGGGCACCCAAACGTAACGCAGGGCCCGTCCGCAAGATGGGCGCCCAAACGAAAAACCAATCCGCAACGAAAACGTCCACACAAGGGAGCACTAGGCTAAAAGACGAGCTGGAGGATGGATAAGAACAAATTTTGGCTTGGAGGTAGACTTTTTAATACGAACTCACCAAGGTTGGGTGCCCCAACGCAACGCAAGGCGCGTCCGCAAGATGGGCGCCCAAACGCAACGCAAGGCGATTTCGTAAGATGGTCGGCCAAACAAAAAACTCATCCACAACGAAAACGTCCACACAAGGGAGCACTAGGCTAAAAGACAAGCTGGAGGATGGATAAGAACAAATTTTGGCTTGGAGGTAGACTTTTTAATACGGCCTCACCAAGGTTGGGTGCCCCAACACAACGCAAGGCACGTCTGCAAGATGGGCACCCAAATGCAACGCAAGGCATGTTCGCAAGTTGGGCACCCCAACGCAACGCAAGGCACATCCGCAAGTTGGGAGCCCCAACGCACGTCCTCAACACAAATGCAAGGCACATCCACAACGCAAGGAACGTCCACAAGTTGGGCGCCCCAACGCAAAGCAAGGCACGTCTGCAAGATGGGCGCCCAAACGCAATGCAAGGCGAGTTCGCAAGATGGGCGCCCAAACGAAAAACTCATCCGCAACGAAAACATCCACACAAGGGAGCACTAGGCTAAAAGATGAGCTGGAGGATGGATAAGAACAAATTTTGGCTTTGAGGTAGACTTTTTAATACGGCCTCACCAAGGTTGGGTGCCCCAACGCAACGCAAAGCGCATCCGCAAGATGGGCGCCCAAACGCAACGCAAGGAGCGTCCGCAAGATGGGCGGCCAAACGAAAAACCAATCCACAATGAAAACGTCCACATAAGGGAGCAGTAGGTTAAAAGACGAGCTGGAGGATGGATAAGAACAAATTTTGGCTTGGAGGTAGACTTTTTAATACGGCCTCACCAAGGTTGGGCACCCGAACGCAAGGCAAGGCAAGTTCGCAAGATGGGCACCCAAATGCACAAAAACCCATAACGAAACGCACGAGGAGCCTGACCAAGGGCAAGGCAAGGCAAGTTGGCAAGAGGGGCACCCAAATGCAATGCAAGGCCAGTTGGCAAGATGGGCGCCCAAACGCATGAAGAGCCATAACGAAATGCACGAAGAGCCTCAACGAGACGCACGAAGAGCCGCAACAAAATGCACGAACGGCCGTAACGAAACGCACGAAGAGCCGTAATGAAAACGACCACACAAGGGGGTGCTAGGAAAAAAGATGAGTCTGATGACAGATAAGAACCAATTTTGTCTTGGAGGTAGATTTTTTAATACGGCCTCACCAAGGTTGGGGGCCCGAACGCAACACAAGGTGATTTTTCAAGATGGGTGTCCCAACGCAACGCAAGGCGACTTTGCAACATGGGAACCCAAACGCACGAAGAGCTGTAAAAAAATGCATGAGGAGACTGGCTAAGGTTGGGCGACCAAGGGCAAGGCAAGGTGAGTTGGCAAGAGGGGCACCCAAACAAAATGCAAGACCAGTCGGCAAGATGGGCGCCCAAATGCACGAAGAGCCGTAACGAAATGCATGAACAGCCGTAATGAAATGCACGAAGAGCCGTAACGAAAACGACCACACAAGGGAGCACTAGGCAAAAAGACGAGCCGGAGGACGGATAAGAACCAATTTTGACTTGGAGGTAGATTTTTTAATACGACCTCACCAAGGTTGGGTGCACGAACGCAACGCAAGGTGAGTTCACAAGATGGGCGCCCAAACGCAACACAAGGCGACTTCGCAACATGGGCACCCAAACACACGAAGAGCCATAACGAAACGCATGAGGAGCCTAGCCAAGGTTGGGTGACCAAGGGCAAGGCAAGGTGAGTTTGCAAGAGGGGCACCCAAATGCAATGCAAGGTCGGTTGGCAAGATGGGCGCCCAAACACACGAAGAGCCGTAATGGAATGCACGAACAGCCGTAAGGAAACATATGAAGATCCATAACGAAAACGACCACACAAAGGGAGCATTAGGCAAAAAGATGAGCCAGAGGACAGATAAGAACCAATTTTGGCTTGGAGGTAGATTTTTTAATACGACCCCACCAAGGTTGGGTGCCGGAATGCAACGCAAGGCGAGTTTGCAAGATGTTCGCCCAAACACAACGCAAGGCAAGGCGAGTTGGAAAGAGGGGCACCCAAATGCAATGCAAGGCCAGTTGGCAAGATGGGCGCCCAAACGCATGAAGAGTCGTAACGGAATGCATGCATGGCCGTAATGAAATGCACAAAGAGTCGTAACGAAAACAACCACACAAAGGGAGCACTGGGAAAAAAGACGAGCCGGAGGACAAATAAGAACCAATTTTGGCTTGGAGGTAGATTTTTTAATACGGCCTCACCAAGGTTGGGCGCCCAAACACAACGCAAGGAAAGTTCGCAAGATGGGCGCCCAAACGCAATGCAAGGCGACTTCACAACATGGGCACCCAAACACACGAAGAGCCGTAACAAAACACACGAGGAGCCTAGCCAAGGTTGGGCGACCAAGGGCTCAACAAGGCGAGTTGGCAAGAGGGGCACCCAAATGCAATGCAAGGCCAGTTGGCAATATGGGCGGCCAAACGCACGAAGAGCCATAACGGAATGCACAAATGGCCGTAACAAAACGCAGGAAGAGCCGTAACAAAATGCATGAAGAGCCATAACGAAAACGACCACACAAAGGGAGCACTAGGAAAAAAGAGGAGCCGAAGGACGGACAAGAACCAATTTTGGCTTGGAGGTAGATTTTTTAATACATCCTCTCCAAGGTTGGGTGCTCGAATGCAACGCAAGGTGAGTTCGCAAGATGGGCGCCCAAACGCAATGCAAGGCAAGTTCGCAACATGGGCGCCCAAAAGCACGAAGAGCCGTAACGAAATGCACCAAGAGCCTAGCCAAGGTTGGGCGACCAAGCGCAAGGCATGACAAGTTGGAAAGAGGGGCACCCAAATGCAATGCAAGGCTAGTTGGCAAGATGGGAGCCCAAACGCACGAAGAAGCATAACGAAACGCATGAACAACCGTAAAAAAACGCACGATGAGCTGTAACGAAATGCACGAAGAGCCGTAACGAAAATGACCACACAAGGGAGCACTAGGCAAAAAGACGAGCCGGAGGACGGATAAGAACCAATTTTGGCTTGGAGGTAGATTTTTTAATACGGCCTCACCAAGGTTGGGCACCTGAATGCAACACAAGGCAAGTTCCCAACATGGGCGCCCGAACGCAATGCAAGGTGAGTTCGCAACATGGGTGCCCAAACACACGAAGAGCCGTAACAAAATGCATGAACAACACAGACAAGGCAAGGCAAGTTGGCAAGAGGAGCACCCAAACGCAATGCAAGGCCAGTTGGCAAGATGGGCACCCAAACACACGAAGAGCGACAACGAAATGCACGAAGAGCTGTAACGGATACGACCACACAAGGGAGCACTAGGCAAAAAGACAAGCAGGATGACGAATAAGAACCAATTTTGGTTTCGAGGTAGATATTTTAATACGGCGTGTCCAAGGTTGGGAGACCAAGGGCAAGGCAAGGCAACTCAGCAAGAAGGGCACCCAAACGCAACACAAGGCAAGTTGGCAAGATGGGCCCCCAAATGCACGAAGAGCCATAACAAAAACGACCACACAAGGGAGCACTAGGAAAAAAGACGAGCTGGAGGACGGATAAGTACCAGTTTTGGCTTGGAGGTAGATTTTTTAATACGGCATGGCCAAGGTTGGGAGACCAAGGGCAAGGCAAGTTGAGTTGGCAAGAGGGGAACCCAAACGCAATGCAAGGTGAGTAGGCAAGATGGGTGCCCAAACACACAAATAGCCATAACGAAAACAACCACATAAGGGAGCACTAGGCAAAAGGGCGAGCCGGAGGACGGATAAGAACCAATTTTGGCTTGGAGGTAGATTTTTTTATACGGCATGGCCAAGGTTGGGCGACCAAGGGAAAGGCAAGGCGAGTTGGCAAGATGGGCACCCAAACACACGAAGAGCATGGGCAAGGCAAGGCGAGTTGGCAAGAGGGGCATGCAAATTCAATGCGAGGCCAATTGGCAAGATGGGTGCCCAAACGCACGAAGAGCTGTAACGAAATGCACAAAGAGCTGTAACGAAAACGACCACACAACACAAGGGAGAACTAGGAAAAAAGACGAGACGGATGACGGATAAGAACCAATTTTGGCTTCGAGGTAGATATTTTAATATGGCCTTGCAAGGCAGGGCAAGGAAACATGAGGTAGGGCAAGGGAAGGCAAGGTGCCAAGGGGCAAGGAAAGGCAAGGTGCTAGGAGGTAAGGCAAGGGAAGGTGCAAGGGAGGCAAGGCATGGCAAGGAAAGGCAAGGTGCTAGGAGGCAAGGCAAGGGAAGGTGCCAGGAGGCAAGGCAAGGTGTGTCGGCATGAGGATGTCTCATGAAAATTTGGGAACAGCCACACAAGTCAGTGCCAGGGAAGAAGACAAGACAACCACCGGATAAGGAGTAAAGTTGGTCACAACTTAACTTTTTTAGGGCAGCCTAGGCAAGGCAAGGTGTCGAGACGCAAGGCACAACAAAAAGTGCCCGTAGGAAAGGCAAGGCAAGGTATTTCTAGGCAAGAAGACGAGCCAATCATTGCATAAGGAGTGAAGGTGGTCGCAACTACACTTTTTAAAGATGGCCTAGGCAAGGCAATGCAAGGAGAGGCGCGCGAGAAGGAAAGGTAATGCAAGGTAGTGCTAGGCAAGAGGACGAGTCAATCGTCGGATAAGGAGTGAAGGTGGTCACAACTCAACTTTATTAAGACGTCCTGGGCAAGGAAAGACAAGGAAAGGCACCAAGAGGCAAGCCAAGGCAAGGTGTGAGGAGGTAAGTCGGGGCAAGGAACCAAGAGCCAAGGCAAGGTGCCAGGAGGCAAGGCAGGGCATGGCAAAAGGCAAGGCAAGGTAGCGCCAGGCAAGAAGACGAGCAGACTATCAGATAAGGTGTAAAGATGGTAAGAACTTAACTTTTTAAAGATTGCATGGGCAAGGCAAGGCAAGGAAAGGCGTTGGGATGCAAGGCAAGGCAAGGCAGGGCAGGGCACGTCACAAGGCAAGGCAAGGCGCGAAGAGGCAAGGAAATGCTGGGCATGACGCAAGGCAAGCCAAGGCAAGGTGTGAGCAGATGAGTTGGGGCGCGACAACCCAACCGATGAGCGAGTTGGTGGACACGTCATGACATAGGAGGACCCGTGCGGTGAGTTGGTGAGTCGACCCGACTCTCATGCCAAACGGTGCGGCGATCCACGGGATGGAGTGAGCACATATAAGTAAGGCATGAGTTGGGATGAGTCAAGGCAGAACAAATCTGGTAGAGAAGAGTGAAGATAGATTCAACTAAGTGTCTCGGTTGGGCATCTCGATGGAGAGCACACGAAGAGTCTCGAAGTTGAGTCGTTGGACGAGTTGGCAGTGCACGCGACGGAGAGGAGACTCGCGACAGACGTGCAAGGCGGACTCAGGTTGTGGCAGGGGGGTCCTATGAGACAGTGAAGTGAGGAAAAAGCCATCGAAGTGACTTGGCCAAATTATGTATGTCTTTGTGTGGAGTTGCGACTCCCCTCTTGTGGCCATCTCTCATTGTAACATTCTGTACATTGTGATCTACGAGTGTCAGGCAAAGTTCGTGTTGCCCAACCACACGTGTGTCTCTTTCTTGTGTATGGATGATTGCATGTTCTTAATGGCTTAAATGACTAAGTATAGAACAGTGTAATTGACTAAGCGTAAACAATGTATGTTTAGTGTAACCTGACACGATTGGCTCAGGATAGAGTATGGGTGTGCCCTGAGTGAGGCATAGTCCGGGTGGAGTACGACTTGGGCGGGCCAAGCCACTGAGCCAAAAACGTCGTGGTGTCGGGTGACTTGGGAGCGCCAAGTCGAGTTGGATCCTCGGGAAGACTGTGGGCACGTGAAAGACTCGGTGTATGATTGGGTGGATTGCACGTTGGGTCCACATTGGACATGGAGTGGATTGCACATTGGGTCCACATTGGACATGGAGTGGATTGCACGTTGGTTCCACATTGGACATGGAGTGGATTGCAAGGCACCTTTTCCAATATAAAAGGAGGAAACCTCCATCGTGCAAAGTCATCCAATAAGAGTTCAATCGATGAGTGCCTGACAAGAGTGGACAAGGAGTTATGAGGCGAAAAGTCTAGGTTTGGGGGCACAATGAACTACTTGGACGATGTCTGCACAAAGGACTTAGACATCTTGGCAACTGTCTGAGGCACAACAGAGCTAGACTAAGGTTGCGGTAAGTGAGGAAGAGGTGCTGCAGGAGGCAAATCCACGGACGCATCGGGGGTTGGATTGTGCAAGTCTTTTGGGCAGTAGGGAGACGTGTCATGACTTATTTTTATTTCTATGAAAGAGTCACAGGGAGAAGGTTGCACCCACCCCCTTGTTAGAGAACAGAACCGGGATGCTTTAAGGCCATGATTGGACGTGTGCCTATTGTTAGAGAACTCGGTTGCATATCTAATGAACTGTAGCTCAAGGCACAGTTATCAATGGTCCTTAAGTGAAGAGGCATAGTCTGATTATAGTAGGGGCACGTTGGTCATGCCCCTGTGGCCGAGGTAAGGCAGGGATGCACCGCAAGGGGTTTCCCACACTTGCATGGTTTCCATCTCGCGATCGGACACAAAACCCCGAATTCCCCCTCACTTGGACGGTTTCCATCGCGGCTGGACACGGACACCCCGAATTCCCCTGCACTTGGACAGTTTCTGGTGTGGTAGGACATGGAAACCCTAAATATCCCACACTTGGACGATTCCCATCACGTCGTGACATGGAAACCCCGGATTCCTCGCACTTGCACGGTTTTCGTCATGACTGGACCCAGAAACCATGAATTTCCCCGCACTTGCATGGTTTCCATAGCGGTCGGACACAAAGACCCGAAATTTCCCTGCACTTGCACCGTTTTCGTCGCGACAGGGCACGAAAACCTCGAATTTCCCCACACTTGCATGGTTTTCGTCACGACCAGACATGGAAACCCCGACTTTCCCGTACTTGCATGGAAACCTCGATTTTTCCGTCACTTTCATGATTTCTTTTGCAGCTGGACATGGAAACCCTAGATTTCCCACTCTTGCATGGTTGGTTTCTCAACCGTCTCGGAAACCTCAGATTTTCCTGCACGTGCATGATTATTCTTTCTCGACTGACATGGGAACCCTTGATTTTCCCGCACTTGCGTGGTTTCCTGTCGCGACAAAACACAGGAAAATCGAATTTTCCGCGCTCGCACTAGTTCTCTCACGTCTGGGGCTGGAAACCCCAAATTTCCCACACTTGCACAGTTCCTATCACGGACGGACATGGAAGCCCCAAGTTTCTCGCACTTAGCTTGGGCAGCTCCCATCACAGCCGGACATGGAAGCCCGAGGTTTCCCACACTTACACTTGGGTTGCTTTCGATGTGGTCGAACATGGAAACCCCAAGTTTCCCACGCTTGCAATTTTGGGTGTTTTTCGTTGCGTCCGGATGTGGAAACCACGAGTTTCCCATGCTTGTGATTTTGGGCGGGTTTTGTCGCGGCCGGACATGGAAACCCACAGGTTTCTCATGCTTGTGCTTGGGCGGTTTCCGTCGCGGCCGGACATGGAAACCCCCCACACATGGCCAGTTTCTCTCTCGGCCGACTTGGAAACCCTAAATTTCGTCACAGCTACAGAGGTTTTCCGTCGTGGTCGTACACGGAAACCCCGAATTTCGTTGCAACTACGGTAATTTTCCATCACGGTCGTACACGGAAACCCCTAATTTCGTCGCAACTACAGAGGTTTTCCATCACGGTCGTACATGGAAACTCGATGCTTCCTACCACACCCAGATGATTTCCCTCGCTGTCGGACATGGAAACCCAGTGTTTCCTACACTTAGATGATTTTTCTCGATGGTTGGGCATGGAAACCCCAAGTTTCCCGCGCTTGCACTTTTGGGCACTTCCCACCGCAGCTGGGCACGGAGACCCCAAGTTTCCAGCACTTGCACTTGGGCATCTTTCGCTGCCTGGTCAACCATGGAAACCCCCCAAGTTTCCCACCCTCGCGCTTGGGCGGGGGCATGGAAGCCGGAAGTTTCCCACGATGGCATATTTTTTGGATGGACGGATGGAAACCCCAATCTCCCCACACTTCACAATCTGGGTTGTTTCCGTCGCCCGGCCGAGCATGGAAACCCCAAGTTTCCCACACTCGCACATGGGCAACGTCCGTCGCCCGAATGGATCCCAATTCCCTGCACTTGGACGACTTCTCTCTTGACCAGCTCGGAAACCCTGAATTCCCCCACACACTTGGGCGGCGGATACACCCTTGGTCGACCTGAAAACCCCAAGTTTCCCACCCTCACACTGGGGCATGGAAACTGCAAGTTTCCCATGCTGGCACTCTGGGCGGATGAATGGAAACCCTCAGTTCTCCACGCTTCACAATTCAGGCGGCTTCCGTCGCCCGGCCAGGCGTGGAAACCCCAAGTTTCCCACACTTGCACACGGGCAATGTCCATCGCCCGGCTAGACGTGGAAATCCTCGATTCCCTGCACTTGGGCGGTTTCGCTCTCGACCGGCCCAGAAACCTCGAATTTCCCCACACGCTTGGGCGGCAAATTTGCTCTCGGTTGGCCCGGAAAACTAAAATTTCCCCACACGCTTGGGCGGTGAATTCGCTCTCTTTCAGCCCGGAAAACCCCAAGTTTTCCAACGCTTACACTTGAGGCCGGTTTCCATCCTCGACCGGAGTGGAGAACCCAAATTCTGGTGGTTTCTCTATTGGTTGAGACTCGGAAACCCCGAAATCCCCACACTCGGGCGGTTTCTCCACTCCCGGGAACCTCGAAATCCCCACACTTGGGCGGTTTCTCCGCTCGTCGAGACTCAGGAACCCCGAATTCCCCACACTTGGGCAGTTTCTTCACTCATAGAGACTTGAAAACCTGGAATTCCCCGCACTTGGGCGGTTTCTCTGCTCTTCGAGACTCAGAAACCC
Organism: Picea engelmannii; assembly: GCA_009831015.1. Classification (NCBI taxonomy): domain Eukaryota; kingdom Viridiplantae; phylum Streptophyta; class Pinopsida; order Pinales; family Pinaceae; genus Picea; species Picea engelmannii. The sequence continues at coordinate 124,038 of ML810957.1, forward strand.
AGAATTCCCCGCACTTGGGCGGTTTCTCCGCTCGTCGAGACTTGGAAACCCTGAATTCCCCGCACTTGGGTGGTTTCTCCGCTTGTCTAGACTCAGAAACATAGAATTCCCAACACTTGGGTGGTTTCTCTGCTCGTCGAGACTCGAAAACCACGAATTCCCCGCACTTGGGCAGTTTCTTTGCTCGTCGAGACTCGGAAGCCCCGAATTCCCCGTACTTGGGTGGTTTCTTCACTCGTCGAGACTCGAAAACCTCGAATTCCCCGCACTTGGGTGGTTTCTCCCATGGTCGAGACTCAGAAACCCAGAATTCCCCGCACTTGGGCCATTTTCTCCCACGGTCGAGACTAGGAAACCCCGAATCCCCCCCCACTTAGGTGGTTTCTCCCATGGTCGAGACCCGGAAACCCTGAATTCCCTGCACTTGGGCCGGTTTCTCCCACGGTCGAGACTTGGGAACCCCGAATTCCCCGCACTTGGGCCGGTTTCTCCCGAACGCAAGGCAAACTTGGGGTTTCTTGGATGCAAACCCTTGGGTCTGTTTCTCCCGAACGCAAGGCAAACTTGGGGTTTCCCAAATGCAAACAACGAATTCCCCGCACTTGGGCGGTTTCTCCCATGGCCGAGACTTGGAAACCTCGAATTCCTCGCACTTGGGGGGTTTCTCCCATAGTCAAGACTCGGAAACCCTGAATTCCCCGCACTTGGGCCGGTTTCTCCCACGGTCAAGAATTGGAAACCCTGAATTCCCCGCACTTGGGTCGGTTTCTCTCGAACGCAAGGCAAACATGGGGTTTCTCGAATGTAAACCCTTGGGTTGGTTTCTCCCAAACCCAAGGCAAACTTGGGGTTTCCCGAATGTAAACCCCGAATTCCCCGCACTTGGGTGGTTTCTCCCACTGTCGAGACTCGGAAACTGCGAATTCCCCGCACTTGGGCGGCTTCTCCACTCATCGAGGCTCGAAAACCCAGAATTCCCCGCTCTTGGGCGATTTCTCCACTCGTCGAGACTTGGAAAACCCAAATTCCTCGCACTTGGTCAATTTCTCTGCTCATCGAGACTCGAAAACCCCGAATTCACCGCACTTGGACGGTTTCTCCGCTTGTCGAGACTCAAAAACCATGAATTCCCCACACTTGGGCGGTTTCTCCTACTGTCCAGTCTCAGAAACCCCGAATTCCCCGCACTTGGGCAGTTTCTCCCATGGTCAAGACTCGAAAACCCTAGATTCCCTGCACTCGGGCTGTTTCTCCACTCGTCGAGACTCAAAAACATATAATTCCCCACTCTTGGGCGGTTTCTCCGCTCGTCGAGACTGGGAAACCTCGAATTCCTCACACTTGGGCGGTTTCTCCCACGGTTGAGACTCGAAAACCCCGAATTCCTCGCACTTGGGTGGTTTCTCCCATGGTTGAGACTCGGAAACCCCGAATTCCCCGCACTTGGGTAGTTTCTCCCACGGTTGAGACTCAAAAACCTCAAATCCCCCGCACTTGGGCCAGTTTCTCCCACGGTCGAGACTAGGAAACCCCGAATCCCCCCCACTTCGGCGGTTTCTCCCATGGTCGAGACTCGAAAACCCTGAATTCCCCACACTTGGGCGGGCTTCTCCACTTGTCGAGACTCGGAAACCCTGAATTCCCCGCACTTGGGCAGTTTCTCCCACGGTCGAGACTAGGAAACCCTGAATTCCTCGCACTTGGGCGGTTTCTCCCATGGTCGAGACTCGGAAACCCCAAACTCCCCAAACTTGGACCGGTTTCTCCCACGGTCGAGACTAAGAAACCCCAAATCCCCCCCACTTCGGCGGTTTCTCCCACGGTCGATGCTTGGAAACCCCGAATTCCCTGCACTTGGGCCGGTTTCTCCCACGGTCGAGACTTGGAAACCCCAAATTCCCCACACTTGGTCTGGTTTCTCCATAATTCAAGGCAAACTTGGGGTTTCCCGAATGCAAACCCTTGGGTCAATTTCTCTTGAACGTAAGGCAAACTTGGGGTTTCCTGAACGCAAACCTCGAATTCCCCGCACTTAGGAAGTTTCTCCCACGGTCGAGACTAGGAAACCAAGAGTTCCCCGCACTTGGGTGGTTTCTCCCACGGTCGAGACTCGGAAACCCCGAATTCCCCACACTTGGGCGGTTTCTCCCGTGGTCGAGACTCGGAAACCCTGAATTCCCCACACTTGGGCGGTTTCTCCCGCGGTCCAGACTCGAAAACCCCGAATTCCCCGCACTTGGGCGGTTTCTCCCATGGTCCAGACTCGGAAACCCCAAATTCCCCGCACTTGGGCGGTTTCTCCGACAGTCCAGACTCAGAAACCCCGAATTCCCCGCACTTGGGCTGGTTTCTCCCGTGGTCCAGACTCGGAAACCCCGAATTCCCCGCACTTGGGCCGGTTTCTCCAGAATGCAAGGAAAACTTGGGGTTTCTTGAATGCAAACCCTTGGGTCGATTTCTCCCGAACGCAAGGCAAAATTAGGGTTTCCCAAACACAAACCCCGAATTCCCTGCACTTGGGCGGTTTCTCCCATGGTCGAGACTCGAAAACCCCGAGTTCCCCACACTTGGGCGGTTTCTCCCACGGTCGAGACTCAGAAACACCGAATTCCCCACACTTGGGCGGTTTCTCCCGCGATCGAGACTCGGAAACCCTGAGTTCCCCGCACCTGGGCGGTTTCTCCCGCGGTCGAGACTCGGAAACCCCAAATTCCCCGTACTTGGACGGTTTCTCCCATGGTCGAGACTCAGAAGCCCCGAGTTCCCCGCACTTGGGTGGTTTCTCCCAAGGTCGAGACTCGAAAACCCTGAATTACCTGCACTAGGGCGGTTTCTCCCACGGTCGAGACTCAGAAGCCCCGAATTCCCCACACTTGGGCGGTTTCTCCCGCGGTCCAGACTCGAAAGCTCTGAATTCCCCGCACTTGGGTGGTTCCTCCCGCGGTCCAGACTCGGAAACCCCAAATTCCCCGTGTTATCACTGAAATTTCGTCCGCACAGGGCGACAAGAACTCCGCATCATCAACACAGAAAAACAGTTATTCATGGCACAAGGTTAATTCCACAGCACAGCAAAAGGGTCAAAACTATACAAAATGACCAAAAAATTACAAGGCGCTTTGCACCCATTGGGCGCACGTGCGCGCGCACGTAACATCTTCGTATAGGGGGCGCATATGCACGGCTGTGGGGTGAAAAACCCGCGCACCTGCCAAACGACGCATTTATGAAACTGGTCGACTTCCCAACCACTAATGGATCGGCTCCCAAGTCGATTTGACACCAAATCCGAGCTCAATCTGCGTGGGGAGGCTGGTCAAAGACCTAATTGTGCCCTAAAGAGCCCCTCTTCACATTCAAAAGAGGTTGCATAATAACTCAATGTTTGGTTATAAAAAGCCATGAATGACCACCATTTCTTCAAGGAATTCTTTGTATTGTTATG
>ML810957.1:132821-165946 GCA_009831015.1 Picea engelmannii
TCATAGTTTCATTTAGTTTTTGTTTAATTCTTGTTAATAGCTTTGTTGTTTTCTTTCTAACTTTTTACCATACAGCTGTCATGACTAGCAGAGCCCAACTAGGCATGTAAGTACTCTCATTTTGCTCATCAAACGACGAATAGTGTGCAAACACCCCGTACTTGGGTGGTTCCTCCCGCGGTCCAGACTCGGAAACCGCGAATTCCACGCACTTGGGAAGTTCCTCCCACGGTTGAGACTCAGAAACCCTGAATTCCCTGCACTTGGGTGGTTCTTCCTGCGGTCCAGACTCGGAAACCGTGAATTCCCCGCACTTGGGTGGTTTCTCCCGCGGTCGAGACTCGAAAACCCCGAATTCCCCGCACTTGGGCAGTTTCTCCCGCGGTCGAGACTCGGAAACCCTGAATTCCCTGCACTTGGGTGGTTACTCCCACAGTCGAGACTCAGAAACCTCGAATTCCTCGCACTTGGGCGGTTGCTCCCATGGTCCAGACTCGGAAACCCCGAATTCCCCGCACTTGGGCGGTTGCTCCTGCGGTCCAGACTCGGAAACCCCGAATTCCCCGCACTTGGGCGGTTGCTCCTGTGGTACAGACTTAGAAACCCCGAATTCCCCGCACTTGGGTGGTTCCTCTCACGGTTGAGACTCGAAAACCCCAAATTCCCCGCACTTGGGTGGTTCCTCCCGCAGTCCAGACTCGGAAACCCCGAATTCCCCGCACTTGGGCGGCTCCTCCCGTGGTCCAGACTCAGAAACCTCGAATTCCCTGCACTTGGGCAGTTCCTCCCGCGGTCCAGCTTCGGAAACCCCGAATTTTCCCCGCACTTGGGCAGTTTCTCCCACGGTCCAGCTTCGGAAACCCTGAATTTTCCCCGCACTTGGGTGGTTCCTCCCGCGGTCCAGCTTCAGAAACCCCAAATTTTCCCCACACTTGGGCGGTTCCTCCCATGGTCCAGCTTCGAAAACCCCAAATTTTCCCCACACTTCGGAGGTTTCTCCCATAGTCCAGCTTCGGAAACCCTAAATTTTCCCCGCACTTCGGAGGTTCCTCCCGTAGTCCAGCTTTGGAAACCTCGAATTTTCCCCGCACTTGGGCGGTTCCTCCCGCGGTCCAGCTTCAGAAACCTCGAATTTTCCCTGCACTTGGGCGGTTCCTCCTGCGGTACAGCTTTGAAAAACCCAAATTTTCCCCGCACTTGGGCGGTTCCTCCCACGGTCCAGCTTCAGAAACCCCAAATTTTCCCCGCACTTGGGTGGTTCCTCCCGCAGTCCAACTTCGGAAACCCCGAATTTTCCCCGCACTTGGGCGGTTACTTCCGCGGTCCAGCTTCGAAAACCTCGAATTTTCCCCGCACTTGGGCAGTTTATCCCGCGGTCCAGCTTCGGAAACCCCGAATTTTCCCCACACTTGGGTGGTTTCTCCCGTGGTCCAGCTTCGAAAACCCAGAATTTTCCCCGTACTTGGGTGGTTTCTCCCGCGGTCCAGCTTCGGAAACCCCGAAATCCCTGCACACGCATAAAACCTTTCATATGCGAAACGAGAGGTGTCGAGATTTAAAGATGGTATGAGCATAGGCTCTGAATTGAGGCGATGAAGGGCTGAATCTCAGTGGATCATGGCAGCAAGGCCACTCTGCCACTTACAATACCCCGTCGCGTATTTAAGTCGTCTGTAAAGGATTATTCTCAATGACCATTTGAAATTGAACTTCAAAGCTGCCCCGACCGAGATGCTTCCCGTCCGAGGTTCGCAAGTGACACGGGCCCCTAGGGGTGTCGAAGTGACACCCCTACTGTGGGTCAAGATACAGTCGAGGAGTGACAAGCGCCCCTTCTAGCGTGGATTCTGAATTAGAGGTGTTCAGTCATAATCCGACACATGGTAGCTTCGCGCCACTGGCTTTTCAACCAAGCGCGATGACCAATTGTGTGAATCAATGGTTCCTCTCATACTAAGTTGAATTACTATTGCGGGGCGGTTCATCAGTAGGGTAAAACTAACCTGTCTCACGATGGTCTAAACCCAGCTCACGTTCCCTATTGGTGGGTGAACAATCCAACACTTGGTGAATTCTGCTTCACAATGATAGGAAGAGCCGAAATTGAAGGATCAAAAAGCAATGTCGCTATGAACGCTTGGCTGCCACAAGCCAGTTATCCCTGTGGTAACTTTTCTAACAACTCTAGCTTCAAATTCTGAAAGCCTAAAGGATCGATAGGCCACGCTTTCACAGCTTGTATTCGTACTGAAAATAAAAATCAAATGAGCTTTTACCCTTTTGTTCCACACAAGATTTATGTTCTCGTTGAGCTCATCTTAGGACACCTGCGCTATCTTTTAACAGATGTGCTTCCCCAGCCAAAATACCCACCTGACAATGTCTTCCGCCCAGATCGACCCGTCGAAACGTGTCTTAAGGCCAAAAATAGGTGCAATGTCCCGTCTCCGCCCCACTGAATAAGTAAAATAACGTTAAAAGTAGTGGTATTTCACTTGCACTGAAAATGGCTCCCACTTATTCTACACCTCTCAAGTCATTTCACAAAGTCAAACTAGAGTCAAGCTCAACAGGGTCTTCTTTCCCCACTAAATTTGCCAAGCCCGTTCCCTTGGCTGTGGTTTCGCTAGATAGTAGATAGGGACAGTGGGAATCTCATTAATCCATTCATGCGCATCACTAATTAGATGACAAGGCATTTGACTACCTTAAGAGAGTCATACTTACTCCCACTGTTTACCCGCGCTTGGTTGAATTTCTTCACTTTGACATTCAGAGCACTGGGCAGAAATCACATTGCGTCAGCATCCGCAAGGACCATCGCAATGCTTTGTTTTAATTAAACAGTCGGATTCCCTTTGTTCGTACCAGTTCTGAGTCGATTGTTCGCCGCCTAGGGAAAAACCCCTGCAAGAGGACATTCTACGTGCGTAGCCCAATCGGCACACGACTACCCGCCCTCACCGTGATAGCAACTCGGGAAGACTACCGATAGCCCACAGGTTGAGGACGTAGACCCCTAGGCCCAGCCCTCAGAGCCAATCCTTTTCCTAAAGTTATGGATCCGTTTTGCCGACTTCCCTTACCTACATTGTTCTATTGACTAGAGGTTGTTCACCTTGGAGACCTCATGCGGTTATGAGTACGACCGGGCATGGACGGTACTCGGTCCTCCATATTTTCAAGGGCTGCCGAGGGTGCACCGAACACTGCAAGACGTGCGATGCTCTTCCAGCTGCTGGACCCTATCTCCAGTTGAACCGATTTCAGGGTGGGCAAGCTGTTAAAAAGAAAAGATAACTCTTCTTGGGGCCCCCAACGACATCTCCAGATTTCCTAACGTTGTCTTCTGCCGCCATGTCCCGGTTTAGGAATATTAACCCGATTCCCTTTCGATGCTCGTGCATAGTGCACCCTTGATACATGGATTCCCCATCTCTTAGGATTGACTAACCCATGTCCAAGTGTTGTTCACATGGAACCTTTCCCCACTTCAGTCTTCAAAGTTCTCATTTGAATATTTTCTACTACCACCAAGATCTGCACCGGGGACTTGTCCACCCAGGCTCACACCCAAGGTTTCTCAACGACCCCCACGTCCTCCTACTCATCGAAGCCTGGATATTGCTCTGACGGTCGAGTATAGGTTGCGCACTTCAGCACCATCCATTTTCGAGGCTAGTTGATTCGGTAGGTGAGTTGTTACACACTCCTTAGCGGATTTCGACTTCCATGACCACCATCCTGCTGTCTTAATCAACCAACACCCTTTGTGGGATCTGGGTTAGCGCACAGTTTGGCACCGTAACTTGAATTTCGGTTCATCCCGCATCGCCAGTTTTGCTTACCAAAAATGGCCCACTTGAAGCTCTCGATTACATGGCACGGCTCAATGAAGCAGACACATCGTCTTACCTATTTAAAGTTTGAGAATAGGTCGAGGGTGTTATGCCCCCGATGCTTCTAATCATTTGCTTTACCTGATAAAAATCGCACGTGAGCTCCAGCTATCCTGAGGGAAAATTCGGAGGAAACCAGCTACTAGATGGTTTGATTAGTCTTTCGCCCCTATACCCAAGTCAGATGAATGATTTGCATGTCAGTATTGCTACGGGCCTCCACCAGAGTTTCCTCTAGCTTCGCCCTGCTCAGGCATAGTTCACCATCTTTTGGGTCCCAAAAGGTGTGCTCACACTCGAACCCTTTGCACAAGCTCAAGGTCAGTCGGCAATGCACCCCATGGAGAGGGTTTCTCACCCATCAGCTTCCTTACACCTCGCAGGTTTACAAACCCACCGACTCGCACACATGTTAGACTCCTTGGTCTGTGTTTCAAGATGGGTCGAATGGAAAGCCCGCCAACCAACACCACGAGCGTGTAGGTTCACAGTGGCCCGCCCCAAGGGCGCACACTTCATTCCTCAACTGCCACAATGGTAAACCAACAGGCAGTACACCACCCGCGCTTCTGTCGATGCAATATCCTGTGCTAGTTTGCACCTTGAGTCGAGCGGCGGACCAGCTTGAGCCGTTCTGCATTCGACCGAGACACATCATCGGCCTCCATCCACTTCCCTCCCGGCAATTTCAAGCACTCTTTAACTCTCTTTTCAAATTCCTTTTCATATTTCCCTCATGGTGCTTGTTCTCTATCGGTATCTCACCCATATTTAACCTTGGACAGAATTTACCACCTGATTAGGGTTGCATTCCCAAACAACCCGACTCACCGACAACACCTCGTGGTGTGGTAGGGTCCCAGCTCGACGGGGCTGTCACCCTCTCAGGCGCCCCCTTCCATGGGACTTGGGCCCGGTCCACCACTAAGGACGCTTCTACAGACTACAATTCAAGCGACATTGCCACTCGATTTTCATGCTGGGCTCTTCCCGGTTCGCTCACCGTTACTAGGGGAATCCTCGTAAGTTTCTTTTCCTCCGCTTAATTATATGCTTAAACTCAGTGGGTATTCTCGCCTGAGCTGGGGTCGCATTTGGAGCCAAAGACCTCCACCAAGATGGAAATTTGATGGGCAAAGCAAGTTCTTGAAATGCTACACACACCCTGCATCAACCAATGCCGACTCGCCCAAACAAGGGGACAATATCACCGCTCGCCGACCCAAGACACGGAACATGGCATGTATTTCAACCAACCAAACCACGTTGGGAATGGATGACCATCTCTGCTCCTCCCCCATGCCTTGCAGGGAGCGCGTGTATGTAGGATGCAATGCCCAGACAGACGTGCCCTCGACCGAGGCCTCGGGCCCAAATTGCATTCAAAAACTCGATGATTCATGAGATTCTGCAATTCACACTAAGTATCGCATTTTTCTACGTTCTTCATCGTGACAAGAGCCGAGATATCCGTTGTCAAGAGTCATTTCCTCACGTTACCGATGAACCCCCACTTCGCTAGACAAGGCATTCATGCGACCAATGGAAAAATCCCATGATGCACACAGCACCACAAACTGCAACAACCCTCCCACCCCACAAGACAGATGCACTTCCCCACCGTACATGGGAGGCTCGAACAAACAGAGCAAGATTTCCATGACCTCAACTTGAGAGGGGGACTTAAAGGGAATGACGATCAAGGGGGGACTAGGGTGGCCAGTCCAACAGCGCGCTGCTTTCATCCCTCCAAAACACCGATTCCCCACAATTCCCCCTTCTGATGGAGAAAAGGAAAAACAAGCACGAGTTGTCTGACCCGAGGGCCACAAGACACAAATTCACTACCCATTCCACAAGAGAGTCAAACAAACAAATCAAGCTTTACCAAGACTCAACTGTAAGGGGAAATTGTAGGGAACAACGGTCAGGGGGGACTAGGGTGGCTAGCCCCAACAACACGCTTCTTCCATCCCTCCACAAGACCGATTCCTGAAAATTTCCCCTTTCAGCAGAGCAAAAGAAAAACGAGCACAAGTTATATTCAAATAGAAAGAGAGAGCCCACCCGCCCTTGCCCCCAGTACAAACGACACCCCACAGCCCAACATCATTCCCATGATGATGATGGATAGTGACATCTTTCAAATGTGGGCACGGAGAAGCTGCTGCCCAAAAATCATCGCCAAACAAACCAAGGACTGCAAAAAAAGGAAATCAAAGCACTCGCAAGGAAAGAGGATGTGAGTTCTCTTACTTACCGAAAACCGACCGACACTCGCAAGGAAAGAGGATCTGAGTTCTCTTACCCATAAGAACACCCACCGGAAGGGAACCCGCCACCTGTCTGCCCCTGAAAAAACCACGTCCAACGACCAACGAACACCCCGCGATGGGTGCAAGCAACAGCATTCGAACGCCGAGGCAGATAAGTCGCCTGGCAAAACTCAACACTGGACGAACCGAGGGTCGCAACTACAACAAAGCACTCCCAAGGAAAAGAGGGTGCAGGGCCTCTTCTAAAAAAGCAACCGACGCCAACCCAAAAATCACACCCACTGGAAGGAAACCCTCCTCCTCCTCCTCCTCCTCCTCTTGCCCACAAACCAAAAAAGTGACCTACACTAACCCGAAAGCACATCTGCTGGTAGGAAACCCACCCCTCCTCTTTCCCCTGTACAAACGATGCCCAATGGTCATCCAGTGAATAAGGAAAGTGACAGCAATCGGACGCTGGAGTGGAGAAGTCACCGGCCAAAAGTCGACACTCGACAAATCGAGGGCCACCGGAGCATTGAAGAACTCGCAGGGGAAAAAGGAGGATGCGAGGTCTCTCTTACCAAAACGCAACCGACACCGATGAAAAATCCCACACACACCACTCCCTCCCACCTGCGTCGTGCGAACAAAACATTCGACACCACACATCCTTCCAGTGATGAATGCACGGGACAACATTCGAACATCTTAGTCCAAAGACTGAGAAGTCACTCAAACGTAAAACAGTCACCACTGGAAAAACACAAGGCCACAAACATTTTCCCTGCATGCCCAGGAACGGAGAGTGGAATGTCTTCACGAAACTCCATCGACATCAACTTGAGCTCCAGGTTCAACAAAGCACTCCCACCGGACCAAAGAGCACACACCCACCACTTCCCCCCACCCGCGCTGTGAAAACAACGTCCGACACCGAACAACCTTCCAGTGATGAATGCACGGGATAACATTCAAACGTCTTAGTCCAAAGATGGAGAAGTCACTCAAACATAAAATAGTCACCACTGGATAAACGCAGGGCCCCAAACTGAAACTGAAAAAGCAATCGACACCAACCCGAAAGCACATCCGCTGGTAGGAAACCCACCTCCTCTTTACCCTATACAAACGACACCCAATGATCATCTAGTGAATAAGGCAAGTGACAGTAGTCAGACGCAGGAGCGGAGAAGTCACCAACCAAAAGTCAACATTGGACAAACTGAGGGCCACCGGAGCATTGAAGAACTCGCAGGGGGAAAAGGAGGATGTGAGGTCTCTCTTACCAAAATGCAACCGACATTGATGAAAAATCCCACACGCACCACTCCCCCCACCCGCGTCATGCAAAAAAAACATCCGAGACCACACATCCTTCCAGTGATGAATGAACGGGACAACATTCAAACATCTTAGTCCAAAGACAGAGAAGTCACTCAAACATAAAACAATCACCACTGGAAAAACGCAAGGCCACAACATTTTGACCGCACGCCCGGGAACGGATAGTGGAATGTCTTTCCGAAACTCGATCCACATCAACCTGAGCTCCAAGTTCAACAAAGCAGTCCCACTGAAGGAAACTCGCCACAACGTGCAACGCCGATGGAGTTGGTCTGCTGAACCCGAACGTCCAACTTCCGCCAGGGGGTCACAGGGAACAATCGAGAGGGACTAGGGTGGCCAGCCCAGCGGGTTGAGCCACTTTTCATCCATCCCATTGATGATTACCCCCCACAGAATGAGAGACATACAAGGCACAAGCCACCCTTGCCTCGAGCCAACGACCAACGGAAAAGCTCGGCTAGGTGAGGAAGAAGAAAACAAAGACTCAAACAAAGGAAGGGACTTCTCGCACCACACCGAGCATCCACCCTGCGATGAAGAATGGCGAGGCAAATCTCCCATGACGTAGCAAGGGATCCATACAATGTTTTTCCCGTCATGGAACCAAAGCCTCACCCACACTCTCCATCAGAGAGGGGATACACAACACAAAACGACAAGCGCCCTCCCCCCTAGCAATGATCGATGAACACCTGTCAACAAATTTGGAGTGTGGAAGGAGGCCAAGGACAACAACCGATGCTTGCAAAAAGCACAAGCCAAGCTAGAAACACCACAATCAACCCTCCAAAAGTGGTGACACACTACCTCATCCAAACAAAGTCTGAGCGAGAGGCATGCAACAACCCATCGCGAGCAAAGATTCATCAGTCCCTGTTGACAATGATCCTACTGCAGGTTCACCTACGGTAACCTTGTTACGACTTCTCCTTCCTCTAAATGATAAGGTTCAGTGAACTTCTCATGACATCATAGGTGGCGAACCACCCTCGTTGATGCGATCCGAACACTTCACCGGATCATTCAATCGGTAGGAGCGACGGGCGATGTGTACAAAGGGTAGGGACGTAGTCAACATGAGATGATGACACGTGCTTATTAGGAATTCCTCGTTGAAGACCAATAATTGCAATGGTCTATCCCCATCACGATGCAATTTGAGAAGATTTCTTGATCCTCTTGAACCAGGGAGAAAAACTCATTGACTGCATCAGTGTAGCACGCGTGCGGCCCAGAACATCTAAGGGCATCACAGACCTGTTATTGCCTCAAACTTCCATGGCTTAAACGACCATAGTCCCTCTAAGAAGATGGTCGCGAAGGGGAACCTCCGCGTAGCTAGTTAGCAGGCTGAGGTCTCGTTCGTTATCGGAATTAACCAGACAAATTGCTCCACCAACTAAGAACGGCCATGCACCACCACCCATAGAATCAAGAAAGAGCTCTCAATCTGTCAATCCTTACTATGTCTAGACCTGGTAAGTTTTCCTGTGTTGAGTCAAATTAAGCCGCAGGCTCCACTCCTGGTGGTGCCCTTCCATCAATTCCTCTAAGTTTCAACCTTGCGACCATACTCCCCCCGGAACCCAAACACTCTAATTTCTCAGAAGGTGCTGGCGGAATCCTTAGAGAAACATCCGTCGATCCCTGGTCGACATCGTTTATGGTTGAGACTAGGACGGTATCTGATCTTCTTCGAGCCCCCAACTTTTGTTCTTGATTAATGAAAACATCCTTGGAAAATGCTTTTACAGTGGTTCATCTCTCATAAATCCAAGAATTTCATGTCTGACAATGAAATACGAATGCCCCCGATAGTCCCTATTAATCATTACTCCGGTCCTGAAGGCCAACACAATAGGACCAGACTCCTATCGCATTATTCCATGCTAATGTATTCAGAGCATAATCTTGCTTTGAGCACTCTAATTTTTTCAAAGTAACAACGCCGAAACCACGACCCAGCCAATTAAGGCCAGGAGCACGCCGTCGAAAAAAGGGACAGAAGGGCAGGTGCACACCAAGTAGGTAGACCAACCTTTACAACCCAAGATCCAACTACGAGCTTTTTAACTGCAACAACTTAAATATACGCTATTGGAGCTGGAATTACCACGGCTGTTGGCACTAGAATTTCCCTCTAATGGATCCTCGTTAAGGGATTTAGATTGTACTCATTCCAATTACCAGACTCGATGAGCCCAATATTGTTATTTATTGTCACTACCTCCCCATGTCAAGATTGGGTAATTTGTGTGCTTGCTGCATTCCTTGGATGTGGTAGTTGTTTCTCAGGCTCCCTCTTTGGAATCAAACCCTAATTCTCCATCACCTGTCACCACCATGGTAGGCCTCTATCCTACCATCAAAAGTTGATAGGGCAGAAATTTGAATGAAGCATCGCCAGCACAAGGGCTGTGCGATCCGTTGAGTTATCGTGATTCACCGGAGAAGTGGGCAAGCCCGCACTGGCCTTTTATCTAATAAATGCATCCCTTCCAAAGAGTCGGGACTTGGTGCACGTATTAGCTCTAGAATTACTATGGTTATTCGAGTAGTAGGGTACCATCAAAGAAACTATAATTGATTTAATGAGCCATCCGCAGTTTCACAGTCTGAATTAGTTCATACTTAGACATGCATGGCTTAATCTTTGAGATAAACATATGACTATTGGCAGGATCAACCAGGTAACACCCTAGCACTTCAAAAGGCATCCAAAGACTCTCCATACAGAGCACACTCTGAACACCCATCGAGTCAGGGAGATTTCAACAAAAATATAAAAACTGTGTTAGCTTTAATACCTTTCCCTCGACGGAACGTGAAATAGGAGGACGTGCACAAACAAGACAAGGTTAGAATGGATATGCCTTCATAAAGCCTCGAAACAACCAAATCAGAGAGAAGAAAAGGGAAATAACCAAAGCCTCCAACCTTCCAAACAACGCATCAAGGTGTACTCGGGATCCACGGCACTAGTCCAATACTAGTGTCAGTGTGGTGCTGCCCGTCGAAACGGCCCCTGCGGCCACCTTAACCCGTAGACAAAAGAAGGTGAGAACATCCGTGAGCTCCGCTCCTCCTCCTCCTTTCTCAACTTTCAGTCCACGAAGCAAGTTCAATAGAGAACAAAGAGCACCCCCGGCATGGGCTCGAAACAATCGCAACAGAAAGAAGAAGAGGGGACAATGAACCCTCCAACCTTCCAAACAATGCATCAAGGTGTCCTCGGGATCCACTGCACTAGTCCAATACCAACATCAATGTGGTGTTGCCCACCAAAACAGCCCCTGCGGCCACCTTAACCCATAGACAAAAGAAGGTGAGAACATCCCCCAACCCCACTCCCTCCTCCTTTCTCAACTTTCGATCAACGAAGTGGGTTCAACCGAGAACAAAGAGCTCTCCCGACATGGGCTCAAAACAACCGCAACAGAATGAAGAAGAGGAGACAGCGAGCCCTCCAGGCTTCCAAACAATGCATCAAGGTGTCCTCGATATCCACGGCACTAGTCCACTACCAGCGTCAATGTGGTGTTGCCCGCTAAAACGGCCCCTGTGACCACGTTAACCCATAGACAAAAGAAACTGAGAACATCTGCAACCACCCTCCCTCCTCTTATCTCAATCTTCGGTCCATGAAGTGTGATCAGTCAAGAATAAAGGGCGCTCCTGACATGGGCTCGAAACAACCGCAACAAAAAGAATAAGAGGGGACAGTGAACCCTCCAACCTTCTGAACAAATGCATCAAGGTGTTCTCGGGATCCACGGTACTAGTCCAATACCAGCGTCAATGTGGTGCTGCCCGTCGAAACGGGCCCTGCGGCCACCTTAACCAGTAGACAAAAGAAGCTGAGAACGTCCCCGAGCTCGCCTCCTCCACTTTCGCTCGCACATAGCGAGATCACCAACAAACGCTCCTGGCAAGGGTGGAAACAACGAAAACATAGAGGAAGAGGTAGGGAACAGTGAAACCCTCCAACCTTCCAGACTACACATTGAGGTGTCCTCGGGATCCACAGCGCTAGTCCTCAACAAGCGACAATGTGGTGTTGCCCGCCTAAATGGCCCCAGTGGAAAACCTTAATGCGTAGACAATGCATGGCCCAAACAAGGCGGAAACATCCTCAAAACCTCCATCCCCTTTTTCCATACGAGATGCAAGGGAAAAGACAACAACTCCACACAAAAGCAGGCCACATTAATAATAAACCTCGAAGCCAACGTAGCCAAAGGGGACATGCACGTTGAAGGAATGCACACCCATAAGTTAGCCCCAAAAGGAGGCATTCCTCACACTGCCCGACAAAAATGTGAGCACAGAAAAAGACTTCAGGAGGGAAAATGTTCCCAACCCAAAAATCTTTCCCGTTGCGTGCTCTTGAATGTATGCATCTCCTTCAATAATGCCAACATGGAAAGAGTACAAGCACCACAACAAATTGGCACCCTAGAGTTCCAATCAATGAAAAGGCAAAGCCCTCTCGTGGAGCCACAACAATCCCTCAAACTCCACGTACATAGAATGGAAAGGGGTTTTGCTTACAAGTGCCTCCCACAATGAGCATTGCCAACATTACCGCTCATGTGTTACCGAGCAAAGATGGCAAAAAACTAGATGTCAACCACCCTACAAATGACCCAAGGCCAATCTTCAGGCAGACCCGACAACCAGCTCATTTCCCGCACCACCTTTTGCACGAATGGAAAACCTCCACCATCAAACATTATAATAACGAGCCGAGAACCAACCAACCCTGCAAATGGGACTAGGCCAAATCTTTAGGTGGACCCGATAGGCATCTCCTTTTTATCGCATCACCCCTGGCAAAAAATGCCAATTCGACAAAACCGACCGAAGGGCCTGCGACACGACCCATGTGCTACCGAGAATTTTTTTCTAAGCCATACAACAATAGATGCAAGGCCCTGGAAGGAAGCCACAACAATCACTCAAACTCCATGAACCGTGAAGAAGAGTTCTCATTCATAGCACCTCCCAAGACGAGCTTCGCTGCACTTACCACTCATGTGCTACCGAGCAACGTGATAACAAGCCACGAATCGACTAACCCTGCAAATTGCCCTAGGCCAATCTTTGGGTGGTGGACCCGACATGTGGTTCCTTTTTATCACACCACCCCTTGCACGAAAGATGGAGCTTCACTACGCTTACCGCTCATGTGCTACTGAGCAACGTGATAACAAGCCAAAAGCCAACCAACCCTGCAAATGGCCCTAGACCAATCTTCAGGGAGACCCGGTAGGCAGGCTCCATTTTATCACATCACCCCTGGCACGAAATGCTGAAATCCTAAAAAATCGGAGGGCCTGGGACATGACTCGCATGCTATACCAAGAAATTTTTGTTCTAAGCCATCCATACAACAACAGATGCAAGTCCCCGCAAGGAAGCCACAACAATCACTCAAACTCCACAAGAAGTGAAGAAGAGTTCTCTTTCAAAGCGCCTCCCGAGATGAGCTTCGCTACACTTACCGCTCATGTGCTACCAAGCAACGTGATAACAAGCCGATAATTAATCAACCCTACAAATGGCCCTAGGCCAATCTTTGGGTGGGTGGACCCAACATGCAGATCCTTTTTTTCACATCACCCCTTGCACAAAATGTGGAAATCCAACAAAACCGAAGATCCAACAACCCAACTCGCATGTTACCAAGAATTTTCCAAATGCAAGGGGCCCTGCAAGGAAGCCACAATGATCACCCAAACTCCAAGACGAGTGGAGAAGAGTTCTCTCTTTCAAAGTGCCTCCCAATATGAGCTTCACTATCGCTTACCGCTCATGTGCTACCGAGCAACATGTGATAACGAGCCGAAAACCAACCAACCCTGCAAATGGCCCTAGGCCAATCTTTGATTCGACCCAGTAGGCAGCTCCATTTTATCACTCACATCACCCCTCGCATGAAATTCCAAATCCAACAAAACAAAACCAAAGATTCAGGGACACAACTCATGTGGGGAAAAACTCGGGGTTCCCCAAAGGCAAGGCCAGGCGAGTTCGCAAGAGGGGCACCCACCTGAGAAAAAACTTGGGGTTTCCAGAGGCAACGCAAGGCGAGTTGGCGAAAGGGGCGCCCAAAACTGAGGCGAGTTGGCAATAGGAGGGCCCAACCAAGTAAACCGAAAGAGACAATGACAGAGGTGCGGTGGGGAAAAAACTTGGGGTTTCCAGAGGGAACGCGAGACAGCTGGCAAGAGGAGCGCCCAAAACCAAGGCGAGTTGGCAAGAGGATAGCTTAACCAACAAAACCGAAGGGGGCCGGAAACGGAGTTGCGTGGGGGAAAAAACTTGGGGTTTCCAAAGGAAAATCAAGGCGAGTTGGTGAAAGGGGTGCCCAAAACCGAGGTGAGTCTGCAAGAGGAGCGCCCAACCAACAAAACTGAAACAATAGCGACTAAGGCGTGGTGGGGAAAAAACTTTGGGTTTCCAGAGGGAACACAAGGCAAGCCGGCCAAAGGGGCACCCAAAACCGAAGCGAGTGGCCAAGAGGAGCGCCCAACCAACAAAACTAAAAGAACAGCGACATAGGCGCGGTGGGGAAAAAACTTGGGGTTTCCAGACGGAACGTAAGGTGAGTCAGCCAAAGGGGCACCCAAAACTCAGGCGAGTCAGCAAGAGGAGCGCCCAACCAACAAAACCAAAAGAACAACGATAGAGGTGTGGTGGGGAAAAAACTTGGGGTTTCCAGAGGGAATGCAAGGCGAGTCAGCCAAAGGGGTGCCCAAAACCAAGGTGAGTTGGCAAGAGGAGCGCCCAACCAACAAAATCGAAAGAACAACGACAGAAGGGTGGTGGGGAAAAAACTTGGGGTTACGAGAGGGAACACAAGGCGAATCGGCCAAAGGGGCTCCCAAAACCAAGGCGAGTCGCCAAGAGGAGCGCCCAACCAACAAAACTGAAAGAACAGCGACAGAGGCATGGTGGGGAAAAAACTTGGGGTTTCCAGAGGGAATGCAAGGCGAGTCGGCCAAAGGGGCACCCAAAACTGAGGCGAGTCACCAAGAGGAGTGCCCAACCAACAAAACTAAAAGAACAGTGACAGAGGCACAATGGGGAAAAAACTTGGGGTTTCCAGAGGGAACGCAAGGCGATTCAGACAAAGGGGCGGCCAAAACCGAGGCGAGTCACCAAGAGGAGCGCTCAACCAACAAAATCGAAAGAGTCAGCGACAGAGCTGCGGTGGGGAAAAAACTTGGTGTTTCTAGAGGGAACGCAAGGCGAGTCAGCGGAATGGGTGCCCAAAACCGAGGCGAGTCGGCAAGAGGAGCGCCCAACCAACAAAACCAAAAGAACAAGTGACAGAGGTGCAGTGGGGAGAAAACTTGGGGTTTCCAGAGGGACCGCAAGGCGAGTCGGCCAGAGGGGCACCCAATAAAGAGGAGTGTCGCCAAGAGTAGCGTCCAACCAACAAAACCCAAAGAGCTAGAGATAGAGGTGCGCTGGGGAGAAAACTTGGGGTTTCCAGAGGGAACGCAAGGCAAGTCGGCCAGAGGGGTGCCCAACACCGAGGCGAGTCACCAAGAGGAGCACCCAACCAACAAAACCAAAAGAGCCAGCGATAGAGGTGCGGTGGGGAGAAAACTTGGGGTTTCTAGAGGGAACACAAGCCGAGTCAGCCAGAGGGGTGCCCAACACTGAGGCGAGTCACCAAGAGGAGCACCCAACCAACAAAACCCAAAGAGCCAGCGACAGAGGTGCGATGGGGAGAAAACTTGGGGTTTCCAGAGGGAACGCAAGGCAAGTAGGCTAGAGGGGTGCCCAACACAGAGGTGAATCGCCAAGAGGAGCGCCCAACCAACAAAACCCAAAGAGCCAGCGACAGAGGTGCGGTGGGGAGAAAACTTGGGGTTTCCAGAGGAAACGCAAGGCGAGTCGGCCAGAGGGGGCACCCAAAACCGAGGCGAGTCGCCAAGAGGAGCACCCAACCAACAAAACTGAAAGAGCCAGTGACAAAGGTGTGGTGGGGAGAAAACTTGGGGTTTCCAGAGGGAACGCAAGGCAAGTCGGCTAGAGGGGCGCCCAAAACCGAGGTGAGTCACCAAGAGGAGCACCCAACCAACAAAACCCAAAGAGCCAGTGACATAGGTGCAGTGGGGAGAAAACTTAGGGTTTCCAGAGGGAACGCAAGGCGAGTTGGCCAGAGGGGCACCCAAAACCGAGTAGAGTCGCCAAGAGGAGCGCCCAACCAAGAAATCTGAAGGGGCCAGCGACAGAGGTGCGGGGGGAAAAAAACATGGGGTTTCTAGAGGGAAAGCAAGGCGAGTTGGCCAAAGGGGTGCCCAAAACCGAAGCGAGTCGGCAAGAGGAGCGCCCAAACGCAACACAAGGCGAGCTCACGAGATGGGCGTCCAAACGAAAAAATGATCCGCAATGAAAACGACCACACAAGGGAGCACTAGGCTAAAAGACGAGATGGAGGATGGATAAGAACAAATTTTGGCTTGGAGGTAGACTTTTTAATACGGCCTCAACAAGGTTGGGCACCCCAACGCAACGCAAGGCGCGTCCGCAAGATGGGCGCCCAAATGCAACGCAAGGTGATTTCGCAAGATGGGCGCCCAAACAAAAAACTCATCCGCAATGAAAACGTCCACACAAGGGAGCACTAAGCTAAAAGACGAGCTGGAGGATGGATAAGAACAAATTTTGGCTTGGAGGTAGACTTTTTAATATGGCCTCACCAAGGTTGGGCAGCCCAATGCAACGCAAGGCACATCTGCAAGTTGGGCGGCCCAATGCAATGCAAGGCACATCCACAAGTTGGGTGCACCAACGCAACGCAAGGGACGTCCGCAAGTTGGGCACCCCAATGCACGTCCACAATGCAAACACAAGGCATGCCCGCAACGCAAAGCACGTCTGCATGTCCGCAAGTTGGGTGCCCCAACACAACTCAAGGCACGTCCACATGTCCACAAGTTGGGCACCCCAACAAAATGCAAGGCACGTCTGCAAGTTGCGTGCCCAAATGCAATGCAAGGCGAGTTCGCAAGATGGGCGCCCAAATGAAAAACTCATCCGCAATGAAAACGTCCACACAAGGGAGCACTAGGGAAAAAGACGAGTTGGAGGATGGATAAGAAAAATTGTTGGCTTGGAGGTAGACTTTTTAATACGGCCTCACCAAGGTTTGGTGCCCCAACGCAACGCAAGGTGCGTCCACAAGATTGGCGCTCAAACAAAAAACCGATCCGCAACGAAAACATCCACACAAAAGAGCACTAGGCTAAAAGACGAGCTGGAGGATGGATAAGAACAAATTTTGGCTTGGAGGTAGACTTTTTAATACGGCCTTACCAAGGTTGGGTGCTCCAATGCAACATAAGGCGCGTCCGCAAGATGGGCACCCAAACGCAACGCAAGGCGATTTCGTAAGATGGTCTCCCAAACGAAAAACTCATCCGCAACGAAAACATCCACACAAGGGAGCACTAGGCCAAAAGATGAGCTGGAGGATGGATAAAAACAAATTTTGGCTTGGAGGTAGACTTTTTAATACGGCCTCACCAAGGTTGGGCGCTCCAACGCAACGCAAGGCACGCCCACAAGATGGGTGCCCAAACGCAACACAAGGCATGTCTACAAGTTGGGCGCCCCAACGCAATGCAAGGCATGTCCGCAAGTTGGGCGCCCCAGCGCATGTCCGCAATGCAAACGAAAGGCACCTCTGCAATGCAAGGCACGTCCACACGTCCATAAGTTGGGTACCCCAACGCAACGCAAGGCACGTCCGCAAGATGGGTGCCCAAATGCAACGCAAGGCGAGTTCGCAAGATGGGTGCCCAAACGAAAAACTCATCCGCAACGAAAACGTCCACACAAGGGAGCACTAGGCTAAAAGATGAGCTGGAGGATGGATAAGAACAAATTTTGGCTTGGAGGTAGACTTTTTAATATGGCCTCACCAAGGTTGGGCACCCCAACGCAACGAAAGGCGCGTCCGCAAGATGGGCGCCCAAACGCAATGCAAGGCACATCCGCAAGATGGGTGCCCAAACGAAAAACCGATCCACAACGAAAACATCCACACAAGGGAGCACTAGTCTAAAAGACGAGTTGGAGGATGGATAAGAACAAATTTTGTCTTGGAGGTAGACTTTTTATTACGGCCTCACCAAGGTTGGGCGCCCCAACGCAACGCAAGGCGCATCCGCAAGATGGGTGCCCAAACGCAACGCAAGGCGATTTTGCAATATGGCCGCTCAAACGAAAAACTCATCCGCAACGAAAACGTCCACACAAGGGAGCACTAGGCTAAAAGACGAGCTGGATGATGGATAAGAACAAATTTTGGCTTGGAGGTAGACTTTTTAATATGACCTCACCAAGGTTGGGTGCCCCAATGCAACGCAAGGCATGTCAGCAAGATAGGCGCCCAAATGCAACGCAAGGCACGTCCGCAAGTTGGGCACCCCAACGCAACGCAAGGCATGTCCGCAAGATGGGTGCCCAAACCCAACGCAAGGTGTGTCCGCAAGTTGGGCACCCCAACACAACGCAAGGCACGTCCGCAAGTTGGGCACCCCAACGCACGTCCACAACGCAAACGCAAGGCACGTCCGCAACGCAAGGCACATCTGAATGTCCGCAAGTTGGGCGCCCCAACGCAACGGAAGTCACATCCGTAAGATGGGTGCCCAAACACAATGCAAGGCGAGTTTGCAAGATGGGCGCCCAAATGAAAAAATCATCCGCAACGAAAACGTCCACACAAGGGAGCACTAGGCTAAAAGACGAGCAAGACGATGGATAAGAACAAATTTTTGCTTGGAGGTAGACTTTTTAATATGGTCTCACCAAGGTTCGGTGCCCCAACGCAACGAAATGGGCGTCCGCAAGATGCGCGCCCAAACGCAACGCAAGGCACATCCGCAAGATGGGCTCCCAAACGAAAAATCGATCCGCAACGAAACATCCACACAAGGGAGCACTAGGCTAAAAGACGAGTTGGAGGATGGATAAGAACAAATTTTGGCTTGGAGGTAGAATTTTTAATATGGCCTCACCAAGGTTGGGCGCCCCAACGCAATGCATGGCACATCCGCAATATGGGCGCCCAAACGCAACGCAAGGCGATTTTGTAAGATGGTCTCTCAAACAAAAAACTCATCCGCAATGAAAACGTCCACACAAGGGAGCACTAGGCTAAAAGATGAGCTGGAGAATGGATAAGAACAAATTTTGGCTTGGAGGTAGACTTTTTAATACGGCCTCACCAAGGTTGGGCACCCCAACGCAACGCAAGGCACGTCCGCAAGATGGGCGCCCAAATGCAACGCAAGGCACGTCCTCAAGTTGGGCGCCCAAACGCAACGTAAGGCATGTCCGCAAGTTGGGCACCCCAACGCACGTCTGCAATGCAAACGCAAGGCACGTCCGCACATCTGCAAGTTGGGCGCCCCAATGCAATGCAAGGCACGTCCGCACGTCCTCAAGTTGGGTGCCCCAACGCAACGTAAGGCACGTCCGCAAGTTCGGCACCCAAACACAATGCAAGGCGAGTTCGCAAGATGGGCGCCCAAACGAAAAACTCATCCGCAACGAAAACGTCCACACAAGGGAGCACTAGGCAAAAAGACGAGCTATAGGATAGATAAGAACAAATTTTGGCTTGGAGGTAGACTTTTTAATACGGCCTCACCAAGGTTGGGTGCCCCAATGCAACGCAAGGCGCGTCCACAAGATGGGTGCCCAAACGAAAAACCAATCCGCAATGAAAACATCCACACAAGGGAGCATTAGGCTAAAAGACGAGCTGGAGGATGGATAAGAACAAATTTTGGCTTGGAGGTAGACTTTTTAATACAGCCTCACCAAGGTTGGGCACCCCAACACAACGCAAGGCGCGTCCGCAAGATGGGCACCCAAACGCAATGTAAGGTGATTTCACAAGATGGTCTCCCAAACGAAAAACTCATCTGCAACGAAAACGTCCACACAAGGGAGCACTAGGCCAAAAGACGAGCTGGAGGATGGATAAGAACAAATTTTGGCTTGGAGGTAGACTTTTTAATATGGCCTCACCAAGGTTGGGTTCCCCAACGCAACGCAAGGGACGTCTACAGGATGGGCACCCAAACGCAACGCAAGGCACATACGCAAGTTGGGTGCCCCAACGCAACGCAAGGCACGTCCGCAAGTTGGGCAGCCCAATGGACGTCCATAATGCAAACGCAAGGCACGTCTGCATCGCAAGGCATGTCCGCACGTCCGCAACGCAACAAAAGGCACGTCTGCAAGATGGGCGCCCAAACGCAATGCAAGGCGACTTCGCAAGATGGGTGCCCAAACGAAAAACTCATCCGCAATGAAAACGTCCACACAAGGGAGCACTAGGCTAAAAGATGAGCTGGAGGATGGATAAGAACAAATTTTGGCTTGAAGGTAGACTTTTTAATACGGCCTCACCAAGGTTGGGTGCCCCAACGCAACGCAAGGCACGTCCGCAAGATGGTCACCCAAACGCAATGCAAGGTGCGTTCGCAAGATGGACGCCCAAACGAAAAACTGATCCGCAATGAAAACGTCCACACAAGGGAGCACTAGGCTAAAAGACGAGTTGGAGGATGGATAAGAACAAATTTTTGCTTGGAGGTAGACTTTTTAATACGGCCTCACCAAGGTTGGGCGCCCCAATGAAACGCAAGGCGCGTCCGCAAGATGGCCACCCAAATGCAACGCAAGGCGATTTCACAAGATGGTCGCCCAAACGAAAAAATCATCCACAACGAAAACGTCCACACAAGGGAG
The DNA here is from genome assembly GCA_009831015.1 of Picea engelmannii. Classification (NCBI taxonomy): domain Eukaryota; kingdom Viridiplantae; phylum Streptophyta; class Pinopsida; order Pinales; family Pinaceae; genus Picea; species Picea engelmannii. Next base: position 153,112 of record ML810957.1, read on the forward strand.
CACTAGGCTAAAAGACGATCTGGAGGATGGATAAAAACAAATTTTGGCTTTGAGGTAGACTTTTTAATAGGGCCTCACCAAGGTTGGGTGCCCCAATGCAACACAAGGCACGTCCGCAAGTTGGGCGCCCAAACGGAACGCAAGGCACGTCTGCAAGTTGGGTGCCCCAAAGCAACACAAGGCACGTGCGCAAGTTGGGCGCCCCAACGCACGTCCGCAAAGAAAAGACAAGGCACGTCCGCAATGCAAGGCACGTCCGCACGTCCGCAAGTTGGGTGCCCCAACGCAACACAAGGCATGTCCTCAAAATGGGCACCCAAACGCAATGCAAGGTGAGTTCGCAAGATGGGCACCCAAACGAAAAACTCATCCGCAACAAAAACGTCCACACAAGGGAGCACTAGGCTAAAAGACGAGTTGTAGGATGGACAAGAACAAATTTTGGCTTGGAGGTAGACCTTTTAATATGGCCTCACCAAGGTTGGGCGCCCCAACGCAACGCAAGATGCGTCCGCAAGATGGGCACCCAAACGCAATGCAAGACCCGTCCGCAAGATGGGCGCCCAAACGAAAAACCGATCCGCAACGAAAACGTCCACACAAGGGAGCACTGGGCTAAAAGACGAGCTGGAGGATGGATAAGAACAAATTTTGTCTTGGAGGTAGACTTTTTAATATGGCCTCACCAAGTTTGGGCGCCCCAACACAACGTAAGGCGCGTCTGCAAGATGGGCGCCCAAACGCAACACAAGGCGATTTCGCAAGATGGTCGCCCAAACAAAAAACTCATTCGCAACGAAAACGTCCACACAAGGGAGCACTAAGCTAAAAGACGAGCTGGAGGATGGATAAGAACAAATTTTAGCTTGGAGGTAGACTTTTTAATACGGCCTCACCAAGGTTGGGTGCCCCAACGCAATGCAAGGCATGTCCGCAAGATGGGCGCCCAAACGCAACGCAAGGCATGTCCGCAAGTTGGGTGCCCCAACGCAATGCAAGGCACATCTGCAAGTTGGGCGCCCCAACGCATGTTCGCAACGCAAACGCAAGGCACATCCGCAATGTAAGGCACGTCCGCAACGTGGGTGCCCCAACGCAATGCAAGGCACGTCCGTAAGATGGGTGCCTAAACGCAATGCAAGGAGAGTTCGCAAGATGGGCGCCCAAACGAAAAACTCATCCGCAACGAAAACATCCACACAAGGGAGCACTAGGCTAAAAGATGAGCTGGAGGATTGATAAGAACAAATTTTGGCTTGGAGGTAGAATTTTTAATATGGCCTCACCAAGGTTGGGCGCCCCAACGCAATGCAAGGCGCGTTTGCAAGATGGGCACCCAAACGCAATGCAAGGCGCATCCGCAAGATGGGCGCCCAAACGAAAAACCGATCCACAATGAAAAATTCCACACAAGGGAGCACTAGGCTAAAAGACGAGATGGAGGATGGATAAGAACAAATTTTGGCTTGGAGGTAGACTTTTTAATACGGCCTCACCAAGGTTGGGCGCCGGAACGCAAGGCAAGGCGAGTTCGCAAGATGGGTGCCCAAACGCACGAAAAGCCGTAACGAAACGCACAAGGAGCCTAACCAAGGGCAAGGCAAGGCGAGTTGGCAAGAGGGGCACCCAAACGCAATGCAAACCCAGTTGGCAAGATGGGCGCCCAAACGCACGAAGAGCTGTAAGGAAATGAAAGAAGAGCTGCAATGAGACGCACAAAGAGCCACAACGAAATGCACGAACGGCCGTAACGAAACACACGAAGAGCCGTAATGAAAACGACCACACAAGGGGGCACTAGGCAAAAAGACGAGTCGTATGACGGATAAGCACCAATTTTGGCTTGGAGGTAGATTTTTTAATACGGCCTCACCAAGGTTGGGGGCCTAAACACAACGCAAGGCGAGTTCACAAGATGGGTGTCCCAACGCAACGCAAGGCGACTTCACAACATGGTCACTCAAACGCACAAAGAGCTGTAACAAAATGCATGAGGAGACTGGCCATGGTTGGGCGACCAAGGGCAAGGCAAGGAGAGTTGGAAAGAGGGGCACCCAAATGAAATGCAAGACCAGTCGACAAGATGGGTGCCCAAACGCACGAAGAGTTGTAACGAAACACACGAACGGTCGTAACGAAATGCACAAAGAGCCGTAACGAAAACGACCACACAAGGGAGCACTAGGCAAAAAGACGAGTCGGAGGACGAATAAGAACCAATTTTGACTTGGAGGTAGATTTTTTAATACGACCTCACCAAGGTTGGGCGCCCGAATGCAACGCAAGGTGAGTTCACAAGATGGGCACCCAAATGCAACACAAGGCAACTTCGCAACATGGTCACCCAAATGCACGAAGAGCCATAACGAAACACACGAGGAGCCTGGCCAAAGTTGGGCGACCAAGGGCAAGGCAAGGCGAGTTGGTAAGAGGGGCACCCAAATGCAATGCAAGGCCGGTTGGCAAGATGGGAACCCAAATGCATGAAGAGCCGTAACGGAATGCATGAACGGCCGTAAGGAAACACACGAAGAGCCATAACGAAAACAACCACACAAAGGGAGCTCTAGGAAAAAAGACGAGCCGGAGGACGAATAAGAACCAATTTTGGCTTGGAGGTAGATTTTTTAATATGGCCTCACCAAGGTTGGGCGCCCGAATGCAACGCACGGCGAGTTCGCAAGATATTCGCCCAAACGCAACGCAAGGCAAGGTGAGTTGGCAAGACGGGCCCCCAAATGGAATGCAGGGCCAGCTACCAAGATGGGCACCCAAAAGCACGAAGACTTGTAACAGAATGCACGAACGGACGTAACGAAACACATGAAGAGCCGTAACGAAAACGACCACACAAAGGGAGCACTGGGAAAAAAGACGAGCTGGAGGACAGATAAGAACCAATTCTGGCTTGGAGGTAGATTTTTTAATACGGCCTCACCAAGGTTGGGCGCCCCAACGCAACGCAAGGCGAGTTCGCAAGATGGGCGCCCAAACGCAATGCAAGGCGACTTCACAACATGGGCACCCAAATGCACGAAGAGCCGTAACAAAATGCACGAGGAGCCTAGCCAAGGTTGGGTGACCAAGGGCTCGACAAGGCGAGTTGGCAAGAGGGGCACCCAAATGCAATGCAAGGCCAGTTGGCAAGATGGGAAGCCAAACGCACGAAGAGCCGTAACGGAACGCACGAACGGCCGTAACGAAGTGCAGGAAGAGCCGTAACAAAACGCACGAAGAGCCGTAACAAAAACGACCACACAAAGGGAGCACTAGGAAAAAAGAGGAGCCAGAGGACGGACAAGAACCAATTTTGGCTTGGAGGTAGATTTTTTAATACGTCCTCTCCAAGGTTGGGCGCCCAAATGCAACGCAAGGTGAGTTCGCAAGATGGGCGCCCAAACGCAACGCAAGGCGAGTTCGCAACATGGGCACCCAAAAGCACGAAGAGCTGTAATGAAACACACCAAGAGCCTGGCCAAGGTTGGGCGACCAAGGGCAAGGCAAGATGAGTTGGAAAGAGGGGCACCCAAATGCAATGCAAGGCCAGTTGGCAAGATGGGATCCCAAACGCACGAAGAAGGGTAACGAAACGCACGAACAACCATAAAAAAAATGCACGATGAGCTGTAACGAAACGCACGAAGAGCCGTAACGAAAACAACCACACAAGGGAGCACTGGGCAAAAAGACGAGTCGGAGGATGGATAAGAACCAATTTTGGCTTGGAGGTAGATTTTTTAATATAGTCTCACCAAGGTTGGGCACTCGAACGCAACGCAAGGCGAGTTCGCAACATGGGAGCCTGAACGTAATGCAAGGTGAGTTCGCAACATGGGTGCCCAAACGCACAAAGAGTCATAACGAAACGCATGAACAACACGGGCAAGGCAAGGCGAGTTGGCAAGAGGAGCACCCAAATGCAATGCAAGGCCAGTTGACAAGATGGGCGCCCAAACACACGAAGAGCGGCAACAAAATGCATGAAGAGTTGTAACGGATACGACCACACAAGGGAGCACTAGCCAAAAAGACGAGTTGGATGACGGATAAGAACCAATTTTGGTTTCGAGGTAGATATTTTAATATGGCCTGTCCAAGGTTGGGAGACCAAGGGTAAGGCAAGGCGACTAGGCAAGAGGGGCACCCAAACGCAATGCAAGGCAAGTTGGCAATATGGGCCCCCAAACGCACGAAGAGCCATAACAAAAACGACCACACAAGGGAGCACTAGGAAAAAAGACGAGCCGGAGGATGGATAAGTACCAGTTTTGGCTTGGAGGTAGATTTTTTAATATGGCATGGCCAAGGTTGGGCGACCAAGGGCAAGGCAAGGCGAGTTGGCAAGAGGGGCACCCAAATGCAACACAAGGCGAGTAGGCAAGATGGGCGCCCAAACACATGAAGAGCCGTAACGAAAACAACCACACAAGGGAGAACTAGGCAAAAGGGCGAGCCGGAGGACGGATAAGAACCAATTTTGGCTTGGAGATAGATTTTTTTATACGGCATGGCCAAGGTTGGGCAACCAAGGTAAAGGCAAGGCGAGTTGGCAAGATGGGCGCCCAAATGCACGAAGATCACGAGCAAGGCAAGGCAAGTTGGCAAGAGGAGCACGCAAACGCAATGCAAGGCCAGTTGGCAAGATGGGTGCCCAAACGCACAAAGAGCTGTAACGAAACACACAAAGAGCCGTAACGAAAACGACCACACAACACAAGGGAGAACTAGGCAAAAAGACGAGACGGATGATGGATAAGAACCAATTTTGGCTTCGAGGTAGATATTTTAATACGACCTGGCAAGGCAAGGCAAGGAAACATGAGGTAGGGCAAGGGAAGGCAAGGTGCCAAGGGGCAAGGAAAGGCAAGGTGCTAGGAGGCAAGGCAAGGGAAGGTGCAAGGGAGGCAAGGCATGGCAAGGAAAGGCAAGGTGCTAGGAGGCAAGGCAAGGGAAGGTGCCAGGAGGCAAGGCAAGGTGTGTCGGCATGAGGAGACCTCACGAAAATTTAGGAACGGCCACATGAGTCAGTGCCAGGCAAGAAGACAAGACAACCACCGGATAAGGAGTAAAGTTGGTCACAACTTAACTTTTTTAGGGTGGCCTGGGCAAGGCAAGGTGTCGAGATGAAAGGCACAACGAAAAGCGCCCGGAGGCAAGGCAAGACAAGGTAGTTCTAGGCAAGAAGAATATCCAATCGTCGGATAAGGAGTGAAGGTGGTCGCGACTACACTTTTTTAAGATGGCCTAGGCAAGGCAATGCAAGGAGAGGCGCGCGAGGAGGAAAGGTAATGCAAGGTAGTGCTAGGCAAGAGGACGAGTCAATCGCCGGATAAGGAGTGAAGGTGGTCCCAACTCAACTTTTTTAAGACATCCTGGGCAAGGCAAGACAAGGAAAGGCGCCAAGAGGCAAGCCAAGGCAAGGTACGAGGAGGCAAGTCAGGGCAAGGCACCAAGAGCCAAGGCAAGGCGCCAGGAGGCAAGGCAGGGCATGGAAAAAGGCAAGGCAAGGTAGCGCCAGACAAGAAGACGAGCCGACTATTAGATAAGGTGTAAAGATGGTCAGAACTTAACTTTTTAAAGATGGCATGGGCAAGGCAAGGCAAGGCAGGGCAGGGCACGTCACAAGGCAAGGCAAGGCGCGAAGAGGCAAGGCAATGCAGGACATGACACAAGGCAAGCCAAGGCAAGGTGCGAGCACACGAGTTGGGGTGCAATGACCCAACCGATGGGTGAGTTGGTGGACGCGTCATGACATAGGAGGACCCGTGTGGTGAGTTGGTGAGTCAACCCGACTCTCATGCCAAATGGTGTGGCGATCCACGGGATGGAGTGAGCACATATAAGTAAGGCATGAGTTGGGATGAGTCAAGGCAGAAAAAATCAGGCAGAGAAGAGTGAAGATAGATTCAACTAAGTGTCTTGGATGGGCATATCGATGGACAACACACGAAGAGTCTCGAAGTTGAGTCGTTGGACGAATTGGAAGTGCACGCGACGGAGAGGAGACTTGCGACAGACATGCAAAGCGAACTCAGGTTGTGGCAGGGGGGTCCTATGAGACAGTGAAGTGAGGAAAAAGTTGTCGAAGTGACTTGAACAAATTCTGTATGTCTTTGTGTGGAGCTGCGGCTCCCCTCTTGTGGTCGTCTCTCATTGTAACATTCTGTACATTGTGATCTACGGGTGTCAGGAAAAGTTTGTGTTGCCCAACCACACGTGTGTCTCTTTCTCATGTATGGATGATTGCATGTTCTTAATGGTTTAAATGACTAAGTATAGAACAGTGTAATTGTCTAAGCGTAAACAATGCATGTTTAGTGTAACCTGACACGATTGGCTCGGGACAGAGTATGGGTGTGCCCTGAGTGAGGCATAGTCCAGGTGGAGTACGACTTGGGCGGGCCAAGCCACTGAGCCAAAAACGTCGTGGTGTCGGGCAACTTGGGAGCGCCAAGTCAAGTTGGATCCCCGGGTAGATTGTGGGTGCGTGAAAGACTTGGCATATGATTGGGTGGATTGCACGTTGGGTCCACATTTGACATGGAGTGGATTGCGCGTTGGGTCCACATTGGACATGGAGTGGATTGCAAGGCACCTTTTCCAATATATAAGAAGGAAACCTCCATCGTGCTAAGTCATCCAATAAGAGTTCAATCGATGAGTGCCTGACAAGGGTGGACAAGGAGTTATGAGGGGAAAAGTCTAGGTTTGGGGGCACAGTGAACTACTTGGACGATGTCTGCACAAAGGACTTAGACATCTTGGCAAGTGTCTGAGGCACAGCAGAGCTAGACTGAGGTTGCGGTAAGCGAGGAAGAGGCGCTACAGGAGGCAGATCCACGGATGCATCGGGGGTTGGATTGTGCAAGTCTTTTGGGTAGTAGGGAGATGTGTCATGACTTATTTTTATTTCTACGAAAGAGTCGTAGGGAGAAGGCTGCACCCACCCCCTTGTTGTATCCTCAGAAAGACTCTTCGTATTAATAAGCTTAAGGAATCTGCCCATAACGGTGTGTTGTGGTCTCTTTATACTTGTTGGATGCTATTGCTCCTTGCATTGTTGTGGATGTCTAGGTATTGATGAGTACTGGCCAGGTGTCAAAACAGAACCAGGATGCTTTAAGGCCACGGTTGGATGTGTGCCTATTGTTAGAGAACTCGGTTGCATATCTAACAAACTGTAGCTCAAGGCACAGTTATCAATGGTCCTTAAGTGAAGAGGCATAGTCCGATTGTAGTAGGGGCACATTGGTCACGCCCCTGCGGCCGAGGCAAGGCAGGGATGCACCGCCAGGGGTTTCCCACACTTGCGTGGTTTCCATCTCGTGGTCGGACACGAAAACCTGAATTCCCCCTCACTTGGACGGTTTCCATCGCGGATGGACATGGACAACCCGAATTCCCCCGCACTTGGACAATTTTTGGTGCGGTAGGACATGGAAACCCTGAATATCCCACACTTGGACAATTCCCATCACATCACGACATGGAAACCCCAAATTCCTCGCACTTGCATGGTTTTTTTCGTGACCAGACCCAAAAACCATGAATTTCCCCGCACTTGCATGGTTTCCGTAGTGGTCGGACACAAAGACACGAAATTTCCCCACACTTGCACCGTTTTCGTCGCGACAGGGCACGGAAACCCCGAATTTCCCTGCACTTGCACGAATTTCATCACGATCGGACATGGAAACCCCGACTTTCCTATACTTGCACGGTTTCTTTCTTGACGGACTCGAAAACCTCGATTTTTCTGTCACTTTCACGATTTCTTTCGCAGCTGGACATGGAAACCCTGGATTTCCCACTCTTGCACGGTTGGTTTCTCAACCGACTCAGAAACCTCAGATTTTCCTGCACGTGCACGATTATTCTTTCTCGACCGACATAGGAACCCTTGATTTTCCCGCACTTGCGTGGTTTCCTATCGCGACAAAACACAGGAAAATCGAATTTTCTTTGCTCGCACCGGTTCTCTCGCGTCCAGGGCTGGAAACCCCGAATTTCCCACACTTTCACGGTTCCTATCACGGACGGACATGGAAGCCCCAAGTTTCTCACACTTAGCTTGGGTAGCTCCCGTCGCGGCCAGACATGGAAGCCTAAGGTTTCCCACACTTACAATTGGTCTCTTTCATCGCGGTCGAAGATGGAAACCCCAGGTTTCCCACGCTTGCGATTTTGGGTGGTTTCCATTGCAGCCAGACATGGAAACCACAGGTTTCCCATGCTTGCACTTTTGGGCGGGTTCCGTCGCGGCCAGACATGGAAACCCCCAGGTTTCTCACGCTTGTGCTTGGGCAGTTTCCGTCGCGGCCGGACATGGAAACCCCCCATGCATGGGCGGTTTCACTCTCGGCCGACTTGGAAACCCCGAATTTCGTCACAGCTACAGAGGTTTTCCATCGCGGTCGTACACGGAAACCCCGAATTTTGTCGCAACTATGGAGGTTTTCCATCGCGGTCGTACACGGAAACCCCTAATTTTGTCACAACTACAGAGGTTTTCCATCGTGGTCGTACACGGAAACTCAGTCCTTCCCACCACACCCAGATGATTTCCCTCGCCGTCGGACATGGAAACCCAGTGTTTCCTACACTTGGACGATTTTTCGCCGGATGTGGAAACCCTTGATTCCCTGCACTTGGGTGGTTTCGCTCTCGACCGGCCCGGAAACCTCAAATTTCCCCACACGCTTGGGCGGCGAATTCGCTCCTGGTCGGCCTGGAAAACTCGAATTTCCCCACACGCTTGGGCGGTGAATTCGCTCTCGGTCAGCCCGGAAAACCCCAAGTTTTCCAACGCTTACACTTGGGGCCGGTTTCCATCCTCGACCGGAGTGGAGAACCCAAATTCTGGCGGTTTCTCCATTGGTTGAGACTCGGAAACCCCAAAATCCCCACACTCGGGCGATTTCTCCGCTCCCGGGAACCTCGAAATCCCCACACTTGGGCGGTTTCTCCGCTCGTTGAGACTCGGGAACCCTGAATTCCCCACACTTGGGCGGTTTCTCCGCTCGTCGAGACTCAGAAACCCAGAATTCCCCACACTTGGGCAGTTTCTCCACTCGTCGAGACTCGGAAACCCAGAATTCCCTGCACTTGGGCGGTTTCTTCACTCGTCGAGACTCGGAAACCCCAAATTCCCCGCACTTGAGCGGTTTCTCCGCTCGTCGAGACTCAGAAACCCTGAATTCCCCGCACTTGGGCAGTTTCTCCGCTTGTATAGACTTGGAAACCCAAAATTCGCGGCACTTGGGTGGTTTCTCCGCTCGTTGAGACTCGAAAACCATGAATTCCCCCCACTTGGGTGGTTTCTCCGCTCATTGAGACTCGGAAGCCCCGAATTCCCTGTACTTGGGCGATTTCTCCACTCGTCGAGACTCGGAAACCCCAAATTCCCCGAAATTGGGTGGTTTCTCCCACGGTCAAGACTCGAAAACCCAGAATTCCCTGCATTTGGGCTGGTTTCTCCCACGGTCGAGACTAGGAAACCCCGAATCCCCCCCCACTTGGGCGGTTTCTCCCATGGTCGAGACTCGGAAACCCTGAATTCCCCGCACTTGGGCCGGTTTCTCCCATAGTCGAGACTTGGAAACCCCAAATTCCCCGCACTTGGGCCGGTTTCTCATAAACGCAAGGCAAACTTGGGGTTTCTCGGATGCAAACCCTTGGGTTGGTTTCTCCCGAATGCAAGGCAAACTTGGGGTTTCCCGAATGCAAACCACGAATTCCCTACACATGGGTGGTTTCTCCCATGGCCAAGATTTGGAAACCCCGAATTCCCTGCACTTGGGGGGTTTCTCCCATGGTCGAGACTCGAAAACCCCTAATTCCCCGCACTTGGGTTGGTTTCTCCCATGGTCGAGACTTGGAAACCCCGAATTCCCCGCACTTGGGCCAGTTTCTCCCGAACGCAAGGCAAACATGGGGTTTCTCGAATGTAAACCCTTGGGTCGGTTTCTCCCGAATGCAAGGCAAACTTGGGGTTTCCCGAATGCAATCCCCGAATTCCCCTCACTTGGGTGGTTTCTCCCACGGTCAAGACTCGGAAACTGTGAATTCCCCACACTTGGGCGGTTTCTCTACTCATTGAGGCTTGAAAACCCAGAATTCCCCGCTCTTGGGCGATTTCTCCGCTCGTCGAGACTTGGAAACCCCGAATTCCTCACACTTGGTCGGTTTCTCTACTCATCGAGACTCGGAAACCCTGAATTCCCTGCACTTGGGCGGTTTCTCCGCTCGTCGAGACTCGGAAACCCCGAATTCCCCACACTTGGGCAGTTTCTCCTGCGGTCCAGACTCGAAAACCCCAAATTCCCTGCACTTGAGTGGTTTCTCTCGCTGTCCAGACTCGGAAACCCCTAATTCCCCGCACTCAGGTGGTTTCTCCCATGGTCGAGACTTGAAGACCCCGGATTCCCTGCACTCGGGCGGTTTCTCCGCTCGTCGAGACTCGGAAACCCATAATTCCCCACTCTTGGGTGGTTTCTCTGCTCGTCGAGACTGGGAAACCCCGAATTCCTCGCACTTGGGTGGTTTCTCCCACGGTCGAGACTCAGAAACCCCGAATTCCTCGCACTTGGGCAGTTTCTCCCACGGTTGAGACTCAGAAACCCCGAATTCCCCACACTTGGGCGGTTTCTCCCATGGTCGAGACTCGGAAACCCCGAATCCCCCGCACTTGGGCCAGTTTCTCCCACGGTCGAGACTAGGAAACCCCGAATCCCCCCCACTTGCGTGGTTTCTCCCACGGTCAGGACTCGGAAACCCCGAATTCCCCACACTTGGGCGGGCTTCTCCGCTCATCGAGACTCGGAAAAGCCAAATTCCCCACACTTGGGCGGTTTCTCCCACGGTCGAGACTAGGAAACCCCGAATTCCCCGCACTTGGGCGGTTTCTCCCACGGTCGAGACTAGGAAACCTCGAATTCCCCACACTTGGGCAGTTTCTCCCACGATCGAGACTCAAAAACCCCAAACTCCCCACACTTGGACCGGTTTCTCCCATGGTCAAGACTAAGAAACCCTGAATCCCCCCCACTTCAGCAGTTTCTCCCACGGTCGAGGCTCGGAAACCCCGAATTCCCCACACTTGGGCCAGTTTCTCCCACGATCGAGACTTGGAAACCCCAAATTCCCAGCACTTGGGCCAGTTTCTCCATAATGCAAGGAAAACTTGGAGTTTCCCAAATGCAAACCATTGGGTCGATTTCTCCCAAATGCAAGGCAAACTTGGGGTTTCCCAAATGCAAACCCCGAATTCCCCGCACTTGGGCGGTTTCTCCCACGGTTGAGACTAGGAAACCCCGAGTTCCCCACACTTGGGCGGTTTCTCCCGTGGTCGAGACTCATAAACCCCGAATTCCCCACACTTGGGTGGTTTCTCCTGCGGTCGAGACTTGGAAACCCTGAATTCCCCGCACTTGGGCGGTTTCTCCCGTGGTCTAGACTCGGAAACCCCGAATTCCCCACAATTGGGCGGTTTCTCCCCCGGTCCAGACTCAGAAACCCCGAATTCCCCGCACTTGGGCAGTTTCTCCCACGGTCCAGACTCGAAAACCCTGAATTCCCCGCACTTGGGCTGGTTTCTCCCGCGGTCCAGACTCGAAAACCCTGAATTCCCCACACTTGGGCTGGTTTCTCTAGAATGCAAGTAAAACTTGGGGTTTCTCGAATGCAAACCCTTGGGTCGGTTTCTCCCGAACGCAAGGAAAACTTGGGGTTTCCCGAACATAAACCCTGAATTCCCCGCACTTGGGCKGTTTCTCCCATGGTTGAGACTCAAAAACCTCGAGTTCCCCACACTTGGGTGGTTTTTCCCGTGATTGAGACTCGGAAACACTGAATTCCCCGCACTTGGGTTGTTTCTCCCACGGTCAAGACTCAAAAACCCYGAGTTCCCTGCACTTGGGCAGTTTCTCCCACGATTGAGACTCGGAAACCCTGAATTCCCCACACTTGGGTGGTTTCTCCCGCGGTCGAGACTCAGAAGCCCCGAGTTCCCCGCACTTGGGYGGTTTCTCTCACGGTCGAGACTCGAAAACCCCAAATTCCCCGCACTTGGGCGGTTTCTCCCGCAGTCGAGACTCGGAAACCCCGAATTCCCCGCACTTGGGTGGTTTCTCCTGTGGTCTAGACTCGGAAGCCTTGAATTCCCCACACTTGGGCAGTTCCTCCCATGATCCAGACTCGAAAACCCCGAATTCCACATACTTGGGTGGTTACTCCCGTGGTCCAGACTCGGAAACCGCGAATTCCCTGCACTTGGGCGGTTCCTCCCACGGTCGAGACTTGGAAACCCCGAATTCCCCGCACTTGGGGGGTTCCTCCTACGGTCTAGACTCGAAAACTGTGAATTCCCTGCACTTTGGCGGTTGCTCCCACGGTCGAAACTCGGAAACCCCGAATTCCCTGCACTTGGGCGGTTGCTCCCTCAGTCGAGACTCGAAAACCCCGAATTCCCGGCACTTGGGTGGTTGCTCCTATGGTCGAGACTCGGAAACCCCAAATTCCCCACACTTGGGCGGTTGCTCCCATGGTCCAGACTCAGAAACCCTGAATTCCCCGCACTTGGGTGGTTGCTGCCATGGTCGAGACTTGGAAACCCCGAATTCCCCGCACTTGGGTGGTTGCTCCCATGGTCCATACTCGGAAACCCTGAATTCTCCGCACTTGGGCGGTTCCTCCCGTGGTCCAAACTCGGAAACCCCGAATTCCCCGCACTTGGGCAGTTCCTCCCACAGTCCAAACTCAGAAACCCCGAATTCCCCGCACTTGGGTTGTTCCTCCCGCGGTCCAGACTCGGAAACCCCGAATTCCCCGCAATTGG
>ML810957.1:211220-223096 GCA_009831015.1 Picea engelmannii
GGGAGCACTAGGCCAAAAGACGAGCTGGAGGATGGATAAGAACAAATTTTGGCTTGGAGGTAGACTTTTTAATACGGCCTCACCAAGGTTGGGCGCCCCAACGCAACGCAAGGCACGTCCGCAAGATGGGCGCCCAAACGCAATGCAAGGCACGTCTGCAAGTTGGGCGCCCCAACGCAATGCAAGGCACATCCACAAGTTGGGCGCCCCAATGCACGTCCACAACACAAACGCAAGGCACATCCGCAATGCAAGGCACGTCCGCACGTTTTCAAGATGGGTGCCCCAACGCAACGCAAGGTACGTCCGCAAGATGGGCGCCAAACGCAACGCAAGGTGAGTTCGCAAGATGGGCGCCCAAACAAAAATCTCATCCGCAACGAAAACGTCCACACAAGGGAGCACTAGGCTAAAAGATGAGCTGGAGGATGGATAAGAACAAATTTTGGCTTGGAGGTAGACTTTTTAATACGGCCTCACCAAGGTTGGGTGCGCCAATGCAACGAAAGGCGCGTCTGCAAGATGGGCACCCAAACAAAATGCAAGGCGCGTCCGCAAGATGGGCGCCCAAATGAAAAACCGATCCACAACGAAAACATCGACACAAGGGAGCACTAGGCTAAAAGACGATCTGGAGGATGGATAAGAATAAATTTTGGCTTGGAGGTAGACTTTTTAATACGACCTCACCAAGGTTGGGCACCCCAACGCAACGCAAGGCGTGTCCGCAAGATGGCCGCCCAAACGCAATGCAAGGTGATTTCGCAAGATGGTTGCTCAAACAAAAAACTCATCCGCAACGAAAACGTCCACACAAGGGAGCACTAGGCTAAAAGATGAGCTGGAGGATGGATAAGAAAATATTTTGGCTTGGAGGTAGAATTTTTAATACGGCCTCACCAAGGTTGGGTACCCCAACGCAACGCAAGGCACGTCTGCAAGATGGGCGCCCAAACGCAACGCAAGGCACATCCTCAAGTTGGGCGTCCCAATGCAACGCAAGGCACGTCTGCAAGTTGGGCGCCCCAATGCACGTCCGCAACGTAAATGCAAGGCACGTCCGCAACGCAAGGCACGTCCACAAGTTGGGCATCCCAACGCAACGTAAGGCACGTCCGCAAGATGGGTGCCCAAACGCAACGCAAGGCCAGTTCACCAGATGGGCGCCCAAACGAAAAACTCATCCGCAATGAAAACATCCACACAAGGGAGCACTAGGCTAAAAGACGAGTTGGACGATGGATAAGAACAAATTTTGGCTTGGAGGTAGACATTTTTATACGGCCTCACCAAGGTTGGGCGCCCCAATGCAACGAAAGGGGCATCCGCAAGATGGGCGCCCAAATGCAATGCAAGGCACGTCCACAAGATGGGCGCCCAAACGAAAAACCGATCCACAACGAAAACGTCCACTAAAGGGAGCACTAGGCTAAAAGACGAGCTGGAGGATGGATAAGAACAAATTTTGGCTTGGAGGTATACTTTTTAATACGGCCTCACCAAGGTTGGGCGCCCTAACGCAACGTAAGGCGCATCAGCAAGATGGGTGCCCAAACGCAACGCAAGGCAATTTCGCAAGATGGTCGCTCAAATGAAAAACTCATCCACAACGAAAACGTCCACACAAGGGAGCACTATCCTAAAAGACGAGCTCGAGGATGGATAAGAACAAATTTTGGCTTGGAGGTAGACTTTTTAATACGGCCTTACCAAGGTTGGGCACCTGAATGCAACGCAAGGCACATTCGCAAGATGGGCACCCAAACGCAACGCAAGGCACGTCCGTAACTTGGGCATCCCAACGCAATGCAAGGCACGTCCGCAAGTTGGGCGCCCCAATGCACGTCCGCAACGCAAACGCAAGGCACGTCCGCAACGCAAGGCACGTCCACACTTCCACAAGTTGGGCGCCCCAATGCAATGCAAGGCATGTCCACACGTCCGCAAGTTGGGTGCCCCAATGCAACGTAAGGCACGTTCGCAAGTTGGGCGCCCAAACGCAATGTAAGGCGATTCGCAAGATGGGCCCCCAAACAAAAAACTCATCCGCAATGAAAACGTCCACACAAGGGAGCACTAGGCAAAGAGACGAGTTGGAGGATGGATAAGAACAAATTTTGGCTTGGAGGTAGACTTTTTAATACGGCCTCACCAAGGTTGGGTGCCCCAACGCAATGCAAGGTGCGTCCGCAAGATGGGCGCCCAAACGAAAAACCAATCCGCAACGAAAACGTCCACACAAGGGACCACTAGGATAAAAGACGAGCTGGAGGATGGATAAGAACAAATTTTGGCTTGGAGGTAGACTTTTTAATACGGCCTCACCAAGGTTAGGCGCCCCAACGCAACGCAAGGCATGTCAGCAAGATGGGCGCCTAAACGCAACGCAAGGCGATTTCGCAAGATGGTCGCCCAAACGAAAAACTCATCCGCAACGAAAACGTCCACACAAGGGAGCACTAGGCCAAAAGACGAGCTGGAGGATGGATAAGAACAAATTTTGGCTTGGAGGTAGACTTTTTAATATGGCCTCACCAAGGTTGGGCACCCCAATGCAACGCAAGGCACGTCCGCAAGATGGGCATCCAAACTCAACGCAAGGCACATCCGCAAGTTGGGCACCCCAACACAACGCAAGGCACATCCGCAAGTTGGGTGCCCCATTGCACGTATGCAATGCAAATGCAAGGCACGTCCGCAACGCAAGGCACATCTGCACGTCCGCAAGTTTGGCACCCCAATGCAATGCAAGGCACGTCTGCAAGATGGGCACCCAAACGCAACACAAGGCGAGTTCGCAAGATGGGCGCCCAAATGAAAAACTCATCCGCAACGAAAACGTCCACACAAGGGAGCACTAGACTAAAAGACAAGCTGGAGGATGGATAAGAACAAATTTTGGCTTGGAGGTAGACTTTTTAATACGGCCTCACCAAGGTTGGGCGCCCCAATGCAACACAAGGAGCGTCCACAAGATGGGTGCCCAAACGCAACGCAAGGCGCGTCCGCAAGATGGGCGCCCAAACGAAAAACTGATCCACAATGAAAACGTCCACACAAGGGAGCACTAGGCTAAAGGACGAGCTGGAGGATGGATAAGAACAAATTTTGGCTTGGAGGTAGACTTTTTAATACGGCCTCACCAAGGTTGGGCGCCCCAACGCAACGCAAGGCGTATCCGCAAGATGGGCGCCCAAACGCAACGTAAGGCGATTTCGCAAGATGGTCGCCCAAACGAAAAACTCATTCGCAACAAAAACGTCCACACAAGGGAGCACTAGGCTAAAAGATGAGTTGGAGGATGGATAAGAACAAATTTTGGCTTGGAGGTAGACTTTTTAATACGACCTCACCAAGGTTGGGCGCCCCAACGTAACGCAAGGCACGTCTGCAAGATGGGCGCCCAAATGCCACGCAAGGCACGTCTGCAAGTTGGGCACCCCAACGCAATGCAAGGCACGTCCGCAAGTTGGGCACCCCAACGCATGTCTGCAACGCAAACGCAAGGCAAGTCCACATGTCTGCAAGTTGGGCGCCCCAACACAATGCAAGGCACATCTGCACATCCACAAGTTTGGCGCCCCAACGCAGCGCAAGGCACGTCTGCAAGATGGGCGCCCAAACGCAACGCAAGGCGAGTTCGCAAGATGGGCACCCAAACGAAAAACTCATCCGCAACAAAAACGTCCACACAAGGGAGCACTAGGCTAAAAGATGAGCTGGAGGATGGATAAGAACAAATTTTGGCTTGGAGGTAGACTTTTTAATACGGCCTCACCAAGGTTGGGTGCCCCAATGCAACGCAAGGCGCGTCTGCAAGATGGTCACCCAAACGCAACGCAATGCCCGTCCGAAAGATGGGCGCCCAAACGAAAAACTGATCCGCAACGAAAACATCCACACAAGGGAGCACTAGGCTAAAAGATGAGCTAGAGGATGGATAAGAACAAATTTTGGCTTGGAGGTAGACTTTTTAATACAGCCTCACCAAGGTTGGGCGCCCCAACACAACGCAAGGCGCGTCCGCAAGATGGGCGCCCAAATGCAACGCAAGGCGATTTCGCAAGATGGTCGCCCAAACAAAAAACTCATCCGCAACGAAAACGTCCACACAAGGGAGCACTAGGCTAAAAGATGAGTTGGAGGATGGATAAGAACAAATTTTGGCTTGGAGGTAGACTTTTTAATACGGCCTCACCAAGGTTGGGTGCCCCAACGCAATGCAAGGCATGTCCGCAAGATGGGCGCCCAAACGCAATGCAAGGCACGTCCGCAAGTTGGGCGCCCCAACGCAACGTAAGGCACATTCGCAAGTTGGGCGCCCCAACACACGTTTGCAACACAAAAGCAAGGCACGTCCACAAGTTGGGCGCCCCAACACAACACAAGGCACGTCCGTAAGATGGGCACCCAAACGCAATGCAAGGCGAGTTTACAATATGGGCGCCCAAACGAAAACCTCATCCGCAATGAAAACATCCACACAAGGGAGCACTAGGCTAAAAGACGAGCTGGACGATGGATAAGAACAAATTTTGGCTTGGAGGTAGACTTTTTAATATGGCCTCACCAAGGTTGGGCGCCCCAACGCAACGTAAGGCGCATCTGCAAGATGGGCGCCCAAACACAATGCAAGGCGTGTCCGCAAGATGGGCACCCAAACGAAAAACCGATCCGCAATGAAAACATCCACACAAGGGAGCACTAGGCTAAAAGAAGAGTTGGAGGATGGATAAGAACAAATTTTTGCTTGGAGGTAGACTTTTTAATACGGCCTCACCAAGGTTGGGCGCCCGAACGCAAGGCAAGGCGAGTTCGCAAGATGGGCGCCCAAATGCACGAAAAGCCGTAACGAAACGCATGAGGAGCCTCACCAAGGGAAAGGCAAGGCGAGTTGGCAAGAGGGGCACCCAAACGCAATGCAAGGCCAGTTGGCAAGATGGGCGTCCAAACGCACAAAGAGCCGTAACGAAACACACGAAGAGCCGCAACGAGATGCACAAAGAGCCGCAACGAAACGCACGAACAGCCGTAACGAAACACATGAAGAGCCGAAATGAAAATGACCACACAAGGGGGCGCTAGGCAAAAAGACGAGTCGGATGATGGATAAGAACCGATTTTGGCTTGGAGGTAGATTTTTTAATACGGCCTCACCAAGGTTGGGGGCCTGAACGCAACGCAAGGCGAGTTCACAAGATGGTTGTCCCAACGCAACGCAAGGCGACTTCGCAACATGGTTGTCCCAACGCAACGCAAGGCGACTTCGCAACATGGGCACCCAAACGCATGAAGAGCCGTAACAAAACGCATGAGGAGACTGGCCAAGGTTAGGCGACCAAGGGCAAGGCAAGGCGAGTTGGCAAGAGGGGCACCCAAATGAAATGCAAGACCAGTCGGCAAGATGGGCGCCCAAACGTATGAAGAGCCATAATGAAATGCACGAACGGCCGTAACAAAACGCATGAAGAGCCATAACAAAAATGACCACACAAGGGAGCACTAGGCAAAAGGACGAGTTGGAGGACGGATAAGAACCAATTTTGACTTGGAGGTAGATTTTTTAATACGACCTCACCAAGGTTGGGCGCTCGAACGCAACGCAAGGTGAGTTCGCAAGATGGGTGCCCAAACGCAATGCAAGGCGACTTCGCAACATGGGCACCCAAACGCATGAAGAGCCTTAACGAAATGCACGAGGAGCCTAGCCAAGGTTGGGCGACCAAGGGCAAGGCAAGGCGAGTTGGCAAGAGGGGCACCCAAATGCAATGCAAGGCCGATTGGCAAGATGGGCGCCCAAATGCACGAAGAGCCGTAATGGAATGCACGAATGACCGTAAGGAAACGCACGAAGAGCCGTAACAAAAACGACCACACAAAGGGAGCACTAGGAAAAAAGACGAGTCGGAGGACGGATAAGAACCAATTTTGTCTTGGAGGTAGATTTTTTAATACGGCCTCACCAAGCTTGGGCGTCAGAACGCAATGCAAGGCGAGTTCGCAAGATGTTCACCCAAACGCAATGCAAGGCAAGGCCAGTTGGCAAGATGGGCACCCAAACGCATGAAGAGACGTAACGGAACGCACAAACGGCCGTAACGAAACTCACGAAGATCCGTAATGAAAATGACCACACAAAGGGAGCGCTGGGCAAAAAGATGAGCCGGAGGAAAGATAAGAACCAATTTTGGCTTGGAGGTAGATTTTTTAATACGGCCTCACCAAGGTTGGGCGCCTGAATGCAATGCAAGGTGAGTTCGCAAGATGGGTGCCCAAACGCAATGCAAGATGACTTCGCAACATGGGCACCCAAACGCACGAAGAGTCGTAACGAAACGCATGAGGAGCCTGGCCAAGGTTGGGCGACCAAGGGCTCGGCAAGGCGAGTTGGCAAGAGGGGCACCCAAATGCAATGCAAGGCCAGTTGGCAAGATGGGCGGCCAAACGCATGAAGAGCTGTAACGGAATGCACGAACGGCCGTAACGAAACGCAGGAAGAGCCATAACAAAACGCTCGAAGAGCTATAACGAAAACGACCACACAAAGGGAGCACTAGGCAAAAAGAGGAATCGGAGGACGGACAAGAACCAATTTTGGCTTGGAGGTAGATTTTTTAATACGTCCTCTCCAAGGTTGGGCGCCTGAACGCAACGCAAGGCGAGTTCGCAAGATGGGTGCCCAAACGCAACGCAAGGCGAGTTCGCAACATGGGCGCCCAAAATCACAAAGAGCCGTAACAAAACGCACCAAGAGCCTGGCCAAGGTTGGGCGACCAAGGGCAAGGCAAGACGAGTTGAAAAGAGGGGCACCCAAATGCAATGCAAGGCCAGTTGGCAAGATGGGAGCCCAAACGCATGAATAAGTATAACGAAATGCATGAACAACCGTAACAAAATGCACGATGAGTTGTAACGAAACACACGAAGAGCTGTAATGAAAATGACCACACAAGGGAGCACTGGGAAAAAAGACGAGCTGGAGGATGGATAAGAACCAATTTTGGCTGTGAGGTAGACTTTTTAATACGACCTCACCAAGGTTGGGCACCCGAACGCAACGCAAGGCGAGTTCGCAACATGGGCACCCGAACGCAATGCAAGGTGAGTTCGCAACATGGGTGCCCAAACGCACAAAGAGCCATAACGAAACGCACGAACAACATGGGCAAGGCAAGGCGAGTTGGCAAGAGGAGCACCCAAATGCAAGGCAAGGCCAGTTGGCAAGATGGGCGCCCAAACACATGAAGAGCGGCAACGAAACACACGAAGAGTTGTAATGGATACGACCACACAAGGCACCCCAACGCAACGCAAGGCATCTACGCAAGATGGGCGCCCAAACGCAATGCAAGGCAAGTTCACAAGATGGGCGCTCAAACAAAAAACTCATCCGCAATGAAAATGTCCACACAAGGGAGCACTAGGCTAAAAGACGAGCTAGAGGATGGATAAGAACAAATTTTGGCTTGGAGGTAGACTTTTTAATATGGCCTCACCAAGGTTGGGCGCCCCAATGCAACGCAAGGCGCGTCCGCAAGATGGGCGCCCAAATGCAACGCAAGGCCCATCCGCAAGATGGGCGCCCAAATGAAAAACCGATCCACAACAAAAACGTCCACACAAGGGAGCACTAGGCTAAAAGACGAGCTGGAGGATGGATAAGAACAAATTTTGGCTTGGAGGTAGACTTTTTAATACGGACTCACCAAGGTTGGGTGCCCCAATGCAACACAAGGTGCTTCCGCAAGATGGGCGCCCAAACACAATGCAAGGTGATTTCGCAAGATGGTCGCCCAAATAAAAAACTCATCCCCATCGAAAACGTCCACACAAGGAAGCACTAGGCTAAAAGACGAGCTGGAGGATGGATAAGAACAAATTTTGGCTTGGAGGTAGACATTTTAATACGGCCTCACCAAGGTTGGGTGCCCCAACGCAACGTAAGGCATGTCCGCAAGATGGCCGTCCAAACGCAACGCAAGGCACGTCCGCAAGTTGGGCGCCCCAACGCAATGCAAGGCACATCCGCAAGTTGGGCACCCCAACGCACGTCCGCAACGCAAACGCAAGGCACATCCGCAATGCAAGGCATGTCCGCAAGTTGGGCGCCCCAACGCAACGCAAGGCACGTCCGCAAGATGGGCGCCCAAACGCAATGCAAGGCGAGTTTGCAAGATGGGCGCCCAAATGAAAAACTCATCCGCAACGAAAACGCCCACACAAGGGAGCACTAAGCTAAAAAACGAGTTGGAGGATGGATAAGAACAAATTTTGGCTTGGAGGTAGACTTTTTAATACGGCCTCACCAAGGTTGGGTGCCCCAACACAACGCAAGGTGCGTCTGCAAGATGGGTGCCCAAACACAATGCAAGGCACGTCCGCAAGATGGGCGCCCAACCAAAAAACCGATCCGCAACGAAAACATCCACACAAGGGAGCACTAGGATAAAAGATGAGCTGGAGGATGGATAAGAACAAATTTTGGCTTGGAGGTATACTTTTTAATACGGCCTCACCAAGGTTGGGCGCCCGAACGCAAGGCAAGGCGAGTTCGCAAGATGGGCACCCAAACGCACGAAAATCCGTAACGAAATGCACAAGGAGCCTGACCAAGGGCAAGGCAAGGCGAGTTGGCAAGAGGGGCACCCAAACGCAATGCAAGGCCAGTTGGCAAGATGGGCACCCAAACGGACGAAGAGCCATAACGAAATGCACAAAGAGCCGCAACGAGATGCACGAAGAGCCGCAACGAAATGCACAAATGGCCGTAACGAAACCCACGAAGAGTCGTAACGAAAACGACCACACAAGGGTGTACTAGGCAAAAAAATGAGTCGGATGACGGATAAGAACCAATTTTGGCTTGGAGGTAGATTTTTTAATATGGCCTCACCAAGGTTGGGGGCCCGAATGCAATGCAAGGTGAGTTCGCAAGATGGGTGTCCCAACGCAATGCAAGGCAACTTCGCAACATGGGCACCCAAACGCATGAAGAGCCGTAACAAAACGCATGAGGAGACTGGCCAAGGTTGGGCGACCAAGGGCAAGGCAAGGTGAGTTGGCAAGAGGGGCACCCAAACGAAATGCAAGACCAGTCGGCAAGATGGGCACCCAAACGCACGAAGAGCCGTAACGAAACGCATGAACGGCCGTAACGAAACGCATGAAGAGCCATAATGAAAATGACCACACAAGGGAGCACTAGGAAAAAAGATGAGTCAGAGGATGGATAAGAACCAATTTTGACTTGGAGGTAGATTTTTTAATACGACCTCACCAAGGTTGGGTGCCCGAACGCAACGCAAGTTGAGTTCGCAAGATGGGTGCCCAAACGCAATGCAAGGTGACTTCGCAACATGGGCACCCAAATGCATGAAGAGCCGTAACGAAACGCACGAGGAGCCTAGCCAAGGTTGGGCGACCAAGGGCAAGGCAAGGCGAGTTGGCAAGAGGGGCACCTAAATGCAATGCAAGGCCGGTTGGCAAGATGGTCACCCAAACGCACGAAGAGCTGTAACGGAACACATGAACGGCCATAAGGAAACGCACGAAGAGTCGTAATGAAAACGACCACATAAAGGGAGCACTAGGCAAAAAGACGAGCCGGAGGACGGATAAGAACCAATTTTGGCTTGGAGGTAGATTTTTTTATACGGCCTCACCAAGGTTGGGCGTCTGAATGCAACGCAAGGCGAGTTCGCAAGATGTTCGCCCAAACACAATGCAAGGTAAGGTGAGTTGGCAAGAGGGGCACCCAAATGCAATGCAAGGCCAGTTGGCAAGATGGGCGCCCAAACGCATGAAGAGCCATAACGGAACACACGAACAGCCGTAACGAAATGCACGAAGAGCCATAACGAAAACGACCACACAAAGGGAGCACTGGGCAAAAAGATGAGCCGGAGGACAGATAAGAACCAATTTTGGCTTGGAGGTAGATTTTTTAATACGGCCTCACCAAGGTTGGGCACCCGAACACAACGCAAGGTGAGTTCGCAAGATGAGCACCCAAACGCAACGCAAGGCGACTTCGCAACATGGGCACCCAAACGCACGAAGAGCTGTAACGAAACGCATGAGGAGCCTGGCACTACTGCATTTGGGTCAAATTCCGACGGCACGTTCAACACAATTACCACTTTCTATTGTCAGAAGACTGACAAACCTCGGACCCCCTCAAACGTCGTTTCACATGACGTCGTTTTTCCAACGACCACATTTTCGTCTCTATTGTGACATTTCAAACGTGGCAAGAGAGACGTTGCAAACATGGTAAGACCGACGTTTCAAACGTGGCAAGAGAGACGTTGCAAACGTGTCAAGACTGACGTTTCAAACGTGGCAAGAGAGATGTCTGAAACGTGGCAATAGAGACATCCGGAACGTGGCAAGACCGACGTCTGGAACGTGGAAAGAGCAACATCTTAAATGTCGCAAGAGAGACGTCTAAAACATGGCAAGAGAGACGTCTGAAACGTGGCAAGAGCGACATTTGGAATGTGGCAAGAGCGACGTCTGGAACGTGGCAAGAGCGATGTCTTAAACGTGGCAAGAGAGACGTCTTGAATGTGGCAAGACCAATGTCTTGAAGGTGGCAAGAGAGACGTCTAAAACGTGGGAAGAGAGACGTCAGGAACGTGGCAAGAGAGACGTCTTATACGTGGAAATAGAGACATCTAGAATGTGGCAAGATCGACGTCTTGAAGGTGGCAAGAGATACATCTAGAACGTGAAAAGAGTGACGTTAAGAGGTATCATCTCCGACGTGGTTACTATGGGAGTGACACTCCAAGATGTCGCAATAGCGACCTTCTTGTAGGTATTTAAAAAAAAAAATGCAATATCAGTACTAAGAGGGACAGGTACATTAACCTTTGCTAAGATACTAGCCATATCAATATTTAAATCTATATCATCGGTCTATATTTAAGAAACTTGGATTTTTTTATTAACAATTTATCCTCTTAGTTTATGTGTCCATTAGATACAATGTTCTTAAAACTTTCATATCTCTGTAGCCACTAGGTGGCATTGGTTCTTTTATTTCAATCTTAAATAATGACCTAAGATTTTTTTGATAATATTTAGATAAGACTATAACAATTGATTGTAATTCCATGGTTGCTGGTGTGCAAAGATGTTTTTTGGGGTCTATAATTTATGAGTCAAAGAGAGAGAATAGTCTTTATTAGAGACATCTGATGTCGGTCACTTGCTTTAGTGTGGGCAGGAGAATAATCACAACATCATAGATGAAAGATAACATGAAGTAGAAAAATATTTCAATATACAAGGAGACATGCTTTTCCCTCCATTGAAAAGAACCATTTGATTAGGTAAAATGTTAATAACTGCAAAAGAAAAGGCCAATTTTCCCTCCATCGAAGGGCATCATTTCATTGGGTAACACCTCATATCAACATAAGTGAAAAGCTAAATTTCACATTGCCAACCAAATATTAAAAGCCAATAGCACCACTAGAATCCAAAGAATTTAGGGAAGCTTCATCAAGCAAAAAGTAAAAACGAACAATCTTTGAATCCAACCCCTATATATTCCAAAGCCAAACTCCTCTAAAGCATAAACAACTTCAAGTTCTTGTCTTGCATCTATTTTCCATAATCAACCATCAATTACAATACACTAATGCATTTCCAACCACGGATAATTAAAAACTTGGCTACACAACCATTTTTGCCATCATTAGCAGCTAACACACTCTTTTTACATTTCCCCTCTTGAGAATAGCATTCATCCAACCCACATTAATAACACCTTAAGTACAAGACAATATCCTATAACCCTGTCTTAAGTGATCCCCCTCTATAACATCACATATCTAAGCCTTTAAATGCAGAGGTTTATCTAACATTCA
>ML810958.1:28979-39983 GCA_009831015.1 Picea engelmannii
TTGGAAGGTTAGAATGAGAACATACCTAATGGCCTTAGGTGCTGATGTTTGGGATGTAGTAGAGACTGGATATATAAAGCCTGTTGTGCTAGCTTCCAAGGATGATAAGTTAGAATTTATCTTTAATGTTAAGGGAATGAATGTTATCTTGAATGGATTTGCAGAAGCCGAGTTTATAAAGGTGATTCATCTTCAAACTACCAAAGAAATGCGAGACAAACTCATTAGCAGTTATGAAGGTAATGAGAAGGTAAAAGATGCCAAGCTTCAAGCCTACAGAGTATAGTTTGAAAAGCTACAGATGAAAGAAGATGAAACCATTGGGAAGTATTTTCTGAGAGTTGAAGAACTAGTAAATGCAATGAAATCACTTGGTGAAAAAATTGAGGAACCCTCTTTAGTTCAAAATTTTTTGAGATCTTTGCTAGATAGGTTCAACCCAAAGGTCTCATCTATAGAAGAACTTAATGATATAAAGATTTTGTATTTTGATCAACTTCTAGGAACGTTGACTGCATATGAAATGAGGATAGTTACAGATAAACCCACCTCTAGAGAAGCATCATTTAAAGCAGATAAGAATGAAGATTCTGAGCCTGATGAAATTGAAGCAAAATTCGTGAGAAGACTAAAGAAAGGATTAGGCAAGTACCAAGGTAAGATTCCCTTCAAATGTTTCAACTGTGGTAAGAAAGGTCATTTTCCAAATAAATGTCCACACAAGAAGAAGGAACAAAACTATGAAGGTGAAGAGAAGTACAAATCCAAAATATTTGATAGAAAGAAAAGTTTATGTGTAAACAATGATGACTCCTCAGAAGACACCGATAGTGACTCTTCCTATGAAGATAAGATAAATGACTTCATGCTTATGGACAAAGAGGATTATGATAGTAAAAGCACAGGCAATGATGATAATGATGGAGAAGATGTGGTTGACTTGGAAAGAGAGCTGATCAACGCTTTGGAAGAGATTGACAGACTCAGACTTAAGAAGAGAAAGAAAAAACAATTGCTGATATAGTTCAAAAAAGGCACTAAAAAACCTGATGAAGACTTTTCCCTGCTAAAAGTGGAATTAGAAGAGGAAAAGTAAATAGAATACATTCTAAAACAACAATTATCAGAAAAGAAGGCAAGATCTGAAGCCCTGGAAGAAGAAGTAGTGAAAACAAGGAAAGAGTTGGAGAAGTTTCAAGCCTTGTATCATTAGAATCTGTCAAGTATCAAAGCCTCAGAAGGATTAGCCACCATTTTGAATCAACAAAGGAATCCAAAGCTGAAAAATGGTTTGGGTTATGAAGAGGGATCAAGTAGTGGTCAACCAAGAAACAAAGAACCCATCAAGTTTGTCAAATCTACAACCAATGACAACAACAAACCTGCAGAAATAAAGGAAGACAATCAACCGCCCAGGAGGATTAAAGAAAAAGGTGCCAGGACTGAATATGTAGAACAAAGAAATAATGCACTCCCTGCTCAGGGAAATCATCAACATGGAAGAAATTGATTTTCTCAAAGAAGACAACCATTTTCCAGGTACAAAGAAATTTTCTATGGATATTGTTTCTACTATTCTAACTTTGGTCACAAAGCTGTAAATTGTTCCTTAAGACTTAGACATGAGCAATTAAGATTTCCAAGGAATAAATATCTGCCACAACAAATAATGATACAACCAAGTAACAAATCATCACAGATTGCAAATTGCCAAATTAGGTCTAGAGACATGCAACTAAGGAGGTCAAGAAATATCAAATAGTCAATGAGTAGACAACGCTACAACAATAACTTTGACCTATTGAACAATGAGATTGAATGCTATAACTGTCACAACTTTGGACACAAAGCTGCAAACCGCCATCTGAAGAATTACAAAGCAGATCCAAGGATAAAGTTCTTAGATAGAAAGGCCAGCACATGGAAAAGGAAATATAGTGAAAAAGGTGGTCTAGCGCTTTCAACTCAAAAACAAAAGGCCTATGGGAATATAGATAGTGGATGTTTCGAGCACATGACTGGAGACAAGGATAAGATTTTGTCAATAAGTAAAAGCAAAACATGAAATGTGATCCTTGAAAATGATGAACCAGGTAAAATCAAGGATAGAGGGATGGTGAGTTTGAGTAATGTCAAAGGAGATGCCCAGTACGTTTTGCTTGTGGATGGTTTGAAACATAATTTTCTCAGTACAAGTCAAAAGTGTGATAGAGACAGTGAAGAGGTGTTCACGTCCAAAGAGTGTAAGGTAAATGTAAGCTCAATACAAGTGGTGAATAAAGGCATAAGGACAATTAATGATGTTGATATTGAATCCTCCTCTGCAAGTAAAGAAGAAGACACAGATACAATAAAAGAATGTTCAGTTGGCATCAATCCCATGGAAGAAGTAGAAGAAGAATCATGTCATATGATGGAAGCTAAAGTTTTGAAGGTTGAGAAGTCAAACACCCAAAGAAAGTTCTTAATAAACTCCATGACCCTGGATAAGCTCTTGGATAGTCAGAGATCACCAAATGAAAAATCTGGTATTGGATACAACAAGGAAGAAATCAATACTCCTAAGAACCCTGATACAGGTCCTTCGTCTGTGAAAAAGAAAAGCAGGTATGAGAGTGGTTGTAACGGTTTTTTCTTGTGATTGAATATGGTCATAAAAGCCTTGGATTGTATGCATCATGGAAGAAAAATTAAATTGCAGTAATAGAGATCGATGAGAATCAATGGGGAGATCCAAGGGTTATTTAAAAAGTACAAGCTACAATTGCGCAGTGTTCAAGTCGGATAATGACATTCGCATCAACAACATTCTGATGTACAAAATTATATACATGATATTCTGTAGAGATAACAAGAGGAAAGACCTTGTCAGGGAAAGCTAATCTTTTTAGAAACAAAGGAGGAGAACAATCAGAAGCAGAGAGAGAACAGTGACAGGGGGAGTCATCCAGTTATGACAAGAAAAGGCTGTTGAAGGAATCCCAGTAAGAGAGGTGAGAAATATTGAGTCTACTATAGAGGACACAGTTGAAGATGAAGATGAACATGTCCAAGAATCATAAGGAGAAGACTCTGGTTTAGATACAAATATTCTACAGGCCTCAAATAAGAGAGTCCATCATGTCTGGGGGTGTTTGTGCTGGTTTAATATCTAATACCTCATAAAAATACTGCAACAACTCAGGGGGATCATGTTTTCTTTGACATTGATGTCAAAGGGGGAGAAAATGAGTGGTCTGGACCAAATGCTATAGTTGGAGGTCCAAACAGATTAGCGTAGTCATTCGGGGTTGGCATCAATGCCAAAGGGGGAGATTGTTGGGATGTTTACAGGCATAGTGTGCTTGTCATTGATGGAAATATCAGAGTATGCAACGATGGAAAAACAATAATAATGTAATCTTAGGAGGATTAGCGCAGAGTCACACGCAGTGTGTAGGTGTGCACCAGGGATGAGGTTAACTCATTGCCAAATCTCAAGAGAAATAACATACTCAGGATCTTAGATGGATCAAAGGTTGAGGCCTTTGACACTTAGAAATTACTCCAAGTCAGGAGGATGTGTAAACTCGGGAGGATAAGTGACAGTGATCATTGGATCCCATTGAGAATTCCTGATGACCGTTAGATATGAATTTAGATAGGTCGAGTGCACAGATGGAGGACAGATCTCAGGCATTAGATTTGAGTGTGGGGTCCAACTGTCATTGGATCTAGGAGAACCTGGATGTTCTTTAAAGTGCTAGGAGAAGCGGGCTTACAAAATCCCGAAACATGCACATCAACAATGACTCCATTTTGGAGTTTCGGATACCGGGAGTTGGAGGAGTCAATATTTGAGACTCTTCATCATAGGAGTCCTGAAGTTGTGAAATGTGAAACGCCAAAATCCTGAAATAGGCACATCAACCGGAGTTTTGGATACCGGGAGGTTGAGGAGTCAAGAGTCGAGACTCTTCATCACAGGAGTCCCAAAGTGTCGAAATGGGAAATTGCAAAAGTACTTTATGGATAAATGCTTGGTCACAACTGTGGGCATGTGAAGGAAGGAGCTTGCAAGTTGCAAGGCTCCATTTTGTGATCAGGAGTTGGAAGAATCAAAGTGACTCGCAACAAATTCGCGAAACACGAAATTGCGAAATGCAGTTTTGAATAAGGCTGTGGTCACAGCCAGTGGTCACATCTGCGGAAGATGGAGGAAGGAGCTAGTGAAACCAAGCTCCATTTTGGAGATCGCAACATGGAGCATCAAGATATCTCATCATAAGGAATGCCAAAATGCCAAAATGTGAAAAACACCTTTTGGTGTAGGTTTCGAATACCAGGAGTTGGAGTGTTGAAACACTTCACCACAAGGAATGCCAAAATGCCGAAATGCGGAAATGCGAAAAACACCTTTTGGTGTAGGTTTCGGATACCGAGAGTTGGAGTGTTGAAAAAATTCACTACAAGGAATGCGGAAATGCCGAAATGCGAAAATTCTAAAAACACCTTTTGGTGTAGGTTTCGGATACCGGGAGTTGGAGTGTCGAAACACTTCACCACAAGGAATGCCGAAATGTCGAAATGTGGAAATGCAAAAAACACCTTTTGGTGTAGGATTCAGATACTGAGAGTTGGAGTGTCGAAACACTTCACCACAAGGAATGTTGAAATGCCGAAATGTGGAAATGTGGAAAACACCTTTTGGTGTAGGTTTCAGATACCAAGAGTTGGAGTGTCGAAACTCTTCACCACATGAATGCCGAAATGTCGAAATGCTGAATTGCGAAATGGCGAAATCAATGCGAGACCCTGTGCTTGTAATCCAACGGTGTTGGATACTTGGAAATATGATCGAAGGGTTACTGTTGCTCTTCACAGTTAATCGATCAGTTACGATTCAGTAAGCAGAACTGAGTCATGACTCTTGGATGGTTGGTGAATCAGTAGCTGATGCGTTGTCTTGGAGGTTCACAGTGTAACTACTAGAAAGGACTGATGGTTTCTGCGAGAGGACTCGAAGAGACTTCAAGGTGATCTCCAGAGAAGATGAAGTGTTTCGAGGCATCTTTCAGTGGCATGAAGACTGTTCATAGAGTCTATTGACAGATGTAAGATAGTTGGAGCCTGGAACTGCAATAGAGGGAATGAGCTCGACTGTGACAGAGAAGATGAAGAGTCTCGACTGCTGGAGAGGCTAAGGAATCTCGACATAACACCCAATGATGATGGATG
Source organism: Picea engelmannii (assembly GCA_009831015.1). Taxonomy (NCBI): domain Eukaryota; kingdom Viridiplantae; phylum Streptophyta; class Pinopsida; order Pinales; family Pinaceae; genus Picea; species Picea engelmannii. Next base: position 34,197 of record ML810958.1, read on the forward strand.
TATGGGTTTAACCACTAGAGAAGCTAAATATTTGCAATAATGATCAGGCAGAGCACTTGACATGGGGAGAGAAGGCAGAAGCAGTGTGAATAAAGGATGCAGAATATGCACAGAGAGAATAAATATGCAAAATAGAGAAGAGATGGATGTTGTTGAAGAGAGGAATTACACACGGGGAAATGGAATGCTGTGGGCAGGAGCTGAAATACACAGAAGAGGCATAATTTAGAGTATCAAAAGAAGAGGCAGAGCATAAAGCACAACAGAAGAAAAGAATAGAGATGCATAGATGAGACAGTAAAAGAAGGTTGAGGTGCACTTGTAGAGAAAATAAGAAGATCATAAAGCACAAGAAGATGCGGGCAGAGAGACACTGATACAGGAGAGCAGAGCAGTGTAGCAGAATGGTGATGAGACTGGTAAGCCATTGATGAACATTATATCACTGTAATAAGTTTCAGTAGCAAAGATTTATATTTCAGGGTGGTAGGGAGGTGCTAGGGAGGACTATTGTCCTCAGAGGTTCAAGTGGGTGCTTGAACATAGGGAGTTGTAGCTTCCATCTGGTTGCAACCATAGAAACCAGGGTGGTAGGGTGGTGCAAGGGAGAACATTGGTTCTCTGATATATAAGTCGGTGCCTATGTAACTGGAAGTTGGTGCTTCCATCCAGTTGGTGCTGGAACTCTTAGGAAGTTGGTGCTGGAACTCTTCGGGAGTTGGTGCTTCCTTCTAGTGGGTGCTAGATAAACCAGGGAATTGGTGCTTCCTTCTAGTGGGTGCTAGAGAAACTAGGGAGTTGGTGCTTCCTTCTAGTGGGTGCTAGAGAAACCAGGGAGTCGGTGCTTCCTTCTAGTGGGTGCTAGAGAATCCAGAGAGTTGGTGCTCTCAGCAAGTAGCAGCTTGCAAAACAAAGGTTGTAGCCTCATTATGAGTTGGTGCTCATAAGTATGATAATGTACATAATGTAAATATTACTTATCATATAAAGAAGAAGAGGTGTTTACCCTTTATGGTTTTCCTCAGAAAATATCTGTCCCTGTGTATCTCATATGTGTGAATGATGCTGAATGTTCTATTGCTTTCTTCCTTGCATTATTGTGATTGTCATTGAGTGCTCTGTAAAGAGTTTAAAATAAGCGTAATTTTTTAAGCACGGTAACAACTAATTCACCCCCCCTCTCAGTTTTCCAACAAAATAGTGGCATAAGAAATGATTGGACAACTGCATGTGCAATTACAATGTCTGTTGTCTTTTTGTTAAAATAAAACATGTGCAAAACACACTTATTAACCATATATGGTGAAATGTGCCCATATCACAGTACATCCTCTTTATCCTCTACATAGACTGGTGTGACCACGGCTTGTACTTGAAATATGAGATGTACACGAAAGATACTGCAAAATTATATTTCCATGTCTCAAAGCATATCTGGATACTTTGCCACAGAAAACCAAAATCATTTAGCTATGGCCATGCAATTTCTTAATATTTTGTGGCTTGTAATATATTTTGGGTAGGAAAAACTTTATATAATTACAACCATGGATGGAGAAAAGAAAAGGTTCATGTTTCTAACTATATTTTATTCTATTCGTTGGTTCTCATTTAGTGTTTGTACATATTACTTGTTCTCCTCTGCATACTAGCTTCCATTCATGTTCATTGTATTTTGTGCGTTCCCACATTCAAACAAACAAAATAGATGGAGAAAATGAAGGAGTCTTTACCGCAACGGTGGAAGATGAGATACAAAAGTACATGCTTGTACTGTTATTTCATAGTCCATTTGTTTGTATTTCATTTATTGTCTGTATACATGTTCACCTAATTTATTGTATGTAGATATTGCATACCTTCCTACATAACAACTTATCTTCATTTCCTTTGTATTTTCTATGCCGCTACATTGAAAAAAATTGAACTCTGTTTATTTTTTTTACATGTGTTCCTGCATACTAACTTCCTTCATGTCCATTGTATTTTTCCTGCATTTCTACATTTAAACAAATAGAGTGGTTAGAGAGGATGATGGACTCTTTGCCACGAATGTAGAGGAGGAGTTACAGAGGTGCATGCCTCTACTCTTATTTCATATTCCAGTGTTTAGTATTTCATTTATTGTTTGTTTATTTTCTCTACATTTTCTACTGCTTTGCACCTATTTTACTGTATGTAGATACTACATATCTTTCTACATAGTAACTTATTCTCATGTGAATTTTATTCTCTTTGCTGCTACATTGAAATAAATAGTACTGTATTTATTTATTTTACATGTCTTTCTGCATACTAACTTACTTTCATGTCCACTGTATGTTTGGTGTTGCTACATTGAAAGTAACATATTGGTTGGATAGGAAGATGAATTCTTATATGCCACAACAGAGGGGCCTGTGGTACAATGTTTGAAAAGGTATACGAACTATGCTAGTAAATCAAACATACAAAACGGGTGGGTGCATATAATATTGGACTAGAAAATGATAATTTGGAAACAATGGGCCGTTGTTGAGACTTCCCGCTTCCAAACATTTCTCTCCCCATTCATAATTTTTCCACTTTCTATTATCCCTTTCCCCCCCCTCTTCTATACTTAACTTTTCTCGTCTACTTTTGCTTTTTGGTTTCTTTTCTTAGTCTTCTTTTTTAAAATGTCTAGGTGCACAGGTTGGCGGACTCACGGGTTCACATTTATAGTCATGCTTCTACCTCATTCCATACTTAGCCACTTTTTTGATCACAGGTTCCTAGGCTAACGAGTTCAATATTTTTCCTTTGGCTTCAGAGGTTCTGTGATATACAGATTGGCCATTGTACCCCCCCATCATGCCCTATTTATTGTTACACATTTTTGCAGTCAAAAAATCTGAGACATACAATTTGACCGTCGGGTCCTTGTTTTTCTGAGTATCCCTTGACACCCTATTTCATATTCCATCTCCTTTGACCCTGTATGTGACATTCAAAAAAATTATGAACAATATACAATGCATATGATTATTTAGTCCTTCTAATATTCATCTACACATGCTTGCATCAGAAAAAGTTGGACTAGTGACATGGCCATGAGCAATCAATCATCGCAAACATCAACCGACTGACAAGGCCAAATGTAGAGATGCATACATTCAATTCCTCATATGTTTACCAAAAAAATATCCTCATCTCTTTATTTATCTATGCCATGGTGAATATGCTGATGTTCTATGCAACACATACTTTGCACTTCACAAGAAGTATCAACGAGCATAAGTGAGACGTTGAACATAGCACAAGTTCCGTAGACTAAGAGGTTTGGTTGCAAAAATCTGGCTCCATACTTCATCCAAGTTGTGCGTCTACTTGTATATTTATTCCAGGAAAAAAGAAAACAAAAAAATAATGCAGAATACCATTCACATTACTTTTCTAGTTCAAAAAATGTCACCAGGTCTAAACTTGTAACACCCAAAATACTATCAATAGAGGGCTTGAACAACCATTGAACTGGACAAGTGTTTGTCAGGGACATAATGGTCATCTATAGCACTTACTTGGACAAGGAAAACAAAACTAGAGCCATTATGCGTGTTGACATGACATACACCGAGGCCCTAATGAAAGTCACACTAACTATTCCCATAGAACTTGTCCATAAACATGCAAAAAAGATATTGCAAGGTAATAGGATATCCATTACAAATTTTAATATATTTCCCAAATCAGTTTATGACCGTGGTGATTGTGATCGGATTATATCGGTCAATGAAACAAGTATTGTGGAAAAAATTCCTGCTATTTGTTTAGAATATCATTTTGTCCTAGACACAACTATCAACCAAATTGCACAGAGCAATGAAACTTACCCAATTGGAACCATTAGTGCAGTTGTCACACTCACGAGAAAACATGGCTCACAACACATTCTCCATATAAAAGACGAAGAGTCAGAAAACAATAAGGCAATGGTATTGTTCTCCATATCCAGTTTTGTCCTGTACTGTTAAGCCCTAAATAGTGGCTCATTACCCCTTAATTGGGGCATATTGCATTAGTAATGATATTTTATTTATGTCGGCTTGAGTCCATTAGTTGTAATTGTACCTCCTAGTCTCCTATATATACCAAGGAGACATTTTAATTTGGAATCATCTTGCATTTGGACATTTATGTGGGGTATAAGGAGGTCACCCCCTCGAAGAGGCTTATTACCTGACATTGTCTCTTTTTCAAGGCGTTGAGTACTTATTCTGATGTTTTTCTATGCTATATTGATATTTGGTTCTTAACATATGGTATCAGAGCTCAAGGTATTGGGGTTTCGTTGCTACATCTGAGACATCTTGTCATTTTCACTATAACCTTTTTTTTTACAACATTTCCGAAGGAATAGATTGGATTATATTTAGTAGACAGATCAGGGTATGTTGGGATAAAATTTCATCTCCTGAGGCCTTATACTTTTGAAGATATAGCCTGTGTAAGATAGGGTTCTAGAATCATCATGAATTGAGTCATTGAGGAATTTTCGCCATAACATTGTTTTTGTAACATTTCAGACCTTGAAATCTGGAGTCTATTCACAGAAATTAGTACGGTATCTATGGTAAGAAATTCAGTGTCTGGGTCATCTTACATTTGTATATACACCCTGTGGAAGATATGGTATCTGACTAGTCCTATTAACTAGTCTCAAGAAGGTGTTTCAGGTAAAAAAATCATAACTTCTTCCTAGAGTATCCAAATTGAGTGAGACTGGTTGCATTGGATAGTGGGAAGTCCCTAGTATTTCTGGAACAATTTCCAAAATTGTATATCAATTATTTTGTGCGGGGCACGCTATACAAGTGAGATCTCTTGGAAAGGCAAAAAATCAACAAGTTGTGGGGAAGTTACCATAAAATCCACTTGGCGAATCCAATTTTTATTAGACCTGTGGAATTGCAGAGAATAAATATTAGAGAACTACAAAAAAAGAAAATTTCATACCTAGAAGGGGCAAAATTTTGGAGATACAATAAAAGGAAGATTGTCTAGCAGAACCACCTCAAAATCAAGGTTTAAAGTGATACTTGGCCAACATGCCACAGAAAAAGGGAACTTCTACACCAAATAAGCCTCTAGACAGTCCTACTTGGACTCTTGATGAAGGTGAAGAAATGCGTAGGGACATAAATGATTTATAGAAGAAGACAATAACAAAAGATGAACTACAAGAGATGATGGATTCAACGGAAGCTAAGTTGGAGGCAATAAATACTAAGATGGACGGTTTAAAAGGGGAGATCATGGAAGGATTGAAAAATTTCCTAATAGAGAGGACACTTGAAAGTGGAAATGTATCCCATGAAATTCATGATGAGGACACAAGGAAGATGAATCAGGAATGGAGAAACTCTAACTTTGGGTTGAAGACCAACCACTTTCCTAATATCAATATGAGGAATTTTGATGGCAAGGACCCAATCATATGGATACTTCAGATGGAGCAATTCTTTGATCTACATAATGTGCCACATACACAAAAGGTACAGATTGCTTCTTTATATTTAGAACCCAATAAATTTGTGTGGTATCGATGGATTTGCTCTCACAAATCACTTGTCACTTGGAAAATTTTCATGGAAGAAATGATAGCACACTATGAGGATACAATGAACAATACCTTCTTTATCCAATTGATAAATCTCAAGCAAAAGGGTTCAGTTACAGAGCACATTGAGAACTTCCAAAGATTGAATATAAAGGTAACATATATTCCAGATGAGCACTTGATTGATGTATTCATAGGAACTTTAAGGG
>ML810958.1:40033-53593 GCA_009831015.1 Picea engelmannii
GGTTCATCTTTGGGAACCCAAATCATTGGAGAATGCATTTAGGGTGGCAAGAAATGTTGAAAGTAAAAATATGGCTATGGCTACTAGAAGGACCACTCCTAACATCTATCGAGAGAATAATGTTCCTTCTTCTAAAACACCTCTATCTACTAGGTTGACACCTCAACAATTGGAGGAAAGAAAAGAAAAAGGTTTATGCTTTAATTGTGACAAAAAGTACAATAAGGGACATAAGTGTGGTGAGAAGAAATTATTCTACATAGATTGTGAAGAGGAAGAAGAACAAGAACAAGAACAAGAACAAGAACCATCTCAAGATGAAAATGTAGACGCGATTTATTCTGAAGAGTTTACTCCCATGATATAGTATAATGCATTGGCTGGAATTAACACTCCTCAAACCCTCAAGATTGAAGGATATATAAAAAATAAAAAGGTAATAGTCCTAATTGATTCTGGTAGTACTCATAATTTCATTCACTATAAATTAGCCAAAGCTCTCAATTGCTTTGTATATCTAGCACCAGAGTTTCAAGTAATGATTGCAGATGGAGGAACTATCAATTGCTAAGGAGAATGCAATAAGATCAATATTACTATGGGGGAGTATGTAATGAATAGTCCAATGATTGGGTGGTGCTAATGTCGTACTAGGAATGCAATGGTTACAATCATTAGGAACAATGGCTTTTAATTTTCAAGAAGTTTTCATGAAATTTTCATTGGAAGGAAAATAAATTGAGTTAAGAGGTATAACAGGGAAACTCAGTAAGGTGATAAGCTCCAATGGAATGAAAAAATTATTGAAAAAGGGGCATCAAGGTGTAATTGCACAACTATGCTCACTAGATGTTCAAACATCTAAGCCATCTATTCCTCTAGATCTCCAAGGGATCATTGATAAGTATTCCAAAGTATTTGAAGATATTCCCAAAGGTCTTCCACCCACTCGAAATCATGATCATGATATTCACCTAATTCCTAGGAGTGTTCCTCCTAACATCAGGCCATACATATACCCTTATGCCCAGAAGAGTGAAATTGAGTGCATGGTTGAAGAAATGTTAGAGGCTAGCATTATTAGACCTAGACAAAGTTCTTACTCTGCATCAGTGGTAATGGTATTCAAGAAAGATGGCTCATGGCGTATGTGTCCATATTATAGAGAGCTCAACAATATCACTGTTGGCGACGGAGGTCACTCCTGGATTGCAGCAGGAGCAGAGCCCGATGCCCATCAGTTTATGTCACAATTTGTTTATGAAAAGGGTGATCGAATGGAAGTTAACTCAAAACAAGATTGTTCCAACTCTGAAACTAGGCCAGACATGCATGGGCAAGTGAGGTCTTAGATAAAATTCAAATAGTGAGTTGTAATAAGGGTGAGTAGGGGGGAAGACCTATATATGAAGAGTGCAAAGGTATTTTATAAACAAGAGGTTTCTAACAGACTGTAGGAGAAAGCATTTAAATGTAAGATCTTATTACATTCAAACACAGAAAACCAGAGAATACAATAATGCAACAATAAATCCTTTATCATAACATAACTGCAATAATTCGTGTGAATCAGTCGATCACGAACTCTCTTAGTATAAGATGAAAACTTAGATGGAGTAAGAAGGACTATTTGTCATAAAAAAAGAAATCTCACATACAGATGCATGACCAAAGAGCTAGAAGGTCTGTTAAAACTTTACTATTGGGAGCTTCGCTCTACCATCGATCCCTACAAAAATGGCGAAAACGCCTACATATACTCGAAACAACAACGACATAAAAAATGAGATGCTGCATTAAAAACATTGCGTCTGCATGCCCACTGAAAATCTACACCTGTAGTCTCTGAATGATCATGCACCTATGGTAGATGCAATCGAACTCCTGACAGTCCTATGGGTGAACCGACGTGCTTTTAATTCGTCCCCGGACCTTCCCTTTATGGCGGAGACGATGTCTAACCACCACCAACTGCCGCAACAACTACTTCTGCATCTATGGGACGTGGAGGTCCCCTCATGCTGCCACCTGGATGGGCTAAATGACCTGATGAATAGAGGTACATGCCAGAGCGAAGGTTGGGGCGTATAACGGGAAGTGGTGAATGGGCAGAGGAGACATGGAGCATGGGGCTTGAGTGGATAAGGAGAGGTGAGGGGGAGAGAGGGGGACACATGGAAACTGGTAGGAGGATGATAGACTGAGGGGGGGGGGCATGCTATGAGGTGAAGTGGAAGATAGGCAGCAGGGGAGAGGCGGCTTGGGAAGTGACGTTGTGGGGGAAGGCCCCACATTGATTAAAAGCAGAGCGGCTGAGAAGGGTGGTGTTGGAGCCGCCCTTGTGTTTTAACCCGTCAGAATTTTCATTTTTGATACTTGAAATCTAAAGATGGTCTTATTTTCCCCCGAGATCTTGAAAACTCTGCAACCTTGTCACGTAAGCAGCGATGATTTTCTACTCTCGAAACAAGTCCACTTTCATAAGAATGTTCGCTCTCTTTGTTTTACTTTGGGATCTCGCAAGTCGGATACTATAATCCATGAGTTCACACGTCCCGAGTCACGAAACGGCAAAGTCGTTTTAAATTTTCACTCAAGACAGTAAACAGGGTAGAATCTTTTAACTCATGATTAGACGTCGTCGGGGTTTCGCGCCTCGACGTTCGCCAAGTCTGAATTTTTATTTTTACAGCCCCGAGAGCCGAGAATGTGAAGTCCTATCCGGATAACCCATGTCAAGGATCAAAGGCAAAAAGCTAACTATGGTAAATGTGGTTCTCAACATTTCACCACTCAGCACTAACTTTTTCAAAAGTCACCGCATCTAATACCCAACTCACGAAGGCACGATGTAATTATAACATGATTAATTAATCGCCTAATCCAAGATTTTCTTCCCCTTAATTGAGTCTTAATTATCTCCATCTCGCGATTTCACGACTTAGCATACTAGTCTCCTAGAAACTTGTCTTCGAGGTTCCGAGTTGCAATATGGCAAATAAAATGATTATAAAATTAATTATGCCCCAAATCGCGATTACCGTTAATTAAGCCAAAGTCGGTCCTCGCGATCTCGCGAGTTGGAGACTCAAAGTGTTAAAAGGAAATCCACGATGTAACGAACGGCGAGAAGTTGATTAACGTTGGTAAGATTTGATTGATCAAGCTAAAGCAAGATATATCCCGCGCCTTGAGGCTTGCACGTTTCTCGAGGTAGCCATTTCTCTCCATACTTCGACTGATTGTCAAACCGCCAGAAATTTATGACATTTATGGAGAAATAGGGTAAATATACGCATGTAAGATCGAATTTTACGCAATAAATTTATTTCTAATTACGATTTGACAGGCTTATTTTGAAAAGTACCGAGTTTTCAAATATATATAAGAGTTTCTTTTCATTATAACAAACGCATTTTCATAAGCACGCAGAGCTCATCAATTCCGAGTAAACTAATTTCTTCATGTATACGCAGTTCTATCGCAGAAGAGAGAAAACACAAGCTTCGGCTATGGCTCCGCAGAAAGCAGCAAAGGTGAATTTCGAGGTCGCAGGACAAGGCTCAAACAATGTCTCTGACACTTCACCCCGAAGTGTCGATTCGGTCCCCGACTGGTCATTCGTTTCAGGCATTTTGCAATCGGAATTGGTCGACTATTCAGACGAATCAGACGACAATGAAAAGGATGATCTAAACACCAAATACAATATAGTTGTCCAATCCGGAATGCACAGGGTAGCAGCTAGACCACAGCTGCTCCCATATTATGACATGATCCGATGGGCATTGGATCACGTGGACATACCCACCAGGACTATCATGAACGGGCAGCGAGTCACTGTCGGGACTTTTAGGCCCGAGCATCTACAAACTATGTATAATCTACCCGCGACGTCTGAATATACATATGGCACTGAGTTCCTAGAGGAATTCAAGGAGGAGTGCATCCAGTATGACAAAACCATGCCTGGTCTGATAAAGGATTGGGTTTCGTGCACCGTGAAATTCAAAGCAAATGACCAGGGTGTTTATTCAATCGCTTCGTTGGAGCCACAATATAAATATGTGGCCATGATGACATGCCGACTATTTGGGAGAGAGGACACATCACATTTTTTCATTTCGTGGGTGCCTCTTATGTTTCGGGTCGTAGAAGGTTGCTCTTTTAATTGGGAAAAGATACTCTCGGATAGTTTGGCCAACCGGGTCACAGAGTATCGGGAGCAGAAGGAAAGTGGGAGACCATCCTCATTCTTCATGTCCCCATATATTATGGATGCGATATGTTCCATGACACCATTTCCATTGATGAGTTGGGCTTGGACTCCGGCTGAAGACAAACCCATACATGTATATCACGAAAAGCTATGGGAAAATAAAGTGAAAAATTTCACATATGAAATTTTTAACTGGGTGATGGTGCCCCTGCATATTTCCATTTTTGGTCACCCACCACCTCGTATCGCGAACAACATTGCAACAAATCTGAGTGGCATAGAGGAATGGTACATGGAGGCAGAGTTCTCGTACTTCAGAGTATTCGGGGCTGTTGTTCCCTCGCATGCGCTACCATTGCTCATTCTCGACAAGATGGCTTGTCGTGAGGTCGGTCGACAGACAATAATTGACGGGGTGAGTAAAGAACTCAAAGGATATTCAAAGAAGGTGTGGTCATCTTTTCCCATTCAGCTGAATTCTTATTCTTTATTGGATTTTGGGCATGCCAAAGCCGAGGCCGCAGCCCTGGAAGACCTGAATTTGGTCTCCATCGAGTATAAGAAACATGATCCACAGAAGGTTGTGAGCAACCATTTAGCTAATTGTGGGCTCAAGAGGTTTGAGCATGAGAATTCTCCTCCGGATGACATTTTTCGAGGGGTGAGGTCTTATGAAGAAGTTCTAGCCCGGATCTGATCCTTGGCTCCCAAAGACACGACCGCTGTATTAAAATTCCAGGAGCATAGACGAAGCTGCCTCCCCATTGTGTTGTGAGGCGAGAGTCTGGGTGTTTCCAAGATGAAACAGAAGGATACTGAAGGTCCCAAAGATGCAGCTCCTGACTCGGGAAAACGACAGGACGAGGCGAAACAAACAAAGAATCCCGAAGTAGAGGCACATACTCTGGACCCGCCAAAGAAACAGAATCGGGAAACCGAGACAAAGACCCCTTAACCGCCAAAGAAGTAGGACCCAGTCGACATCCCAGGAAAATCAATGAAGCAAATTGGGGAACCCATCACTTCTATCACCCCCTTGCAGTCGACGCAAGGAAATATCGAAGAAGGATGGATATTCAATGAGGAACTGAGGCCCATAAGAGTAGAGGAACTTCGTCCGAATGAGTTTTTCTTTGATAAAAAGAGAAAAGTGGTAGTAAAGAGGGAATTATACCAGGAGGGAGAGTCAACTGCTAAGAAATACAAAGTTATGACCGACGAAAAGAATAAAAAGAATGAGCTATTCGCCACTGAAATCGCAGGGACGCTAGGAGCGTATGCATCGACGAATCAATTTTTGGTCAGACTTTTAAAGAACCAACTCAAAAGGAAAAATTGCCTGATCAGGACTCTCGAGGCCAGATTGGCCTCGGCCACGGAAAATGCTAAAGGCCAGGTAAGCGTGGAGATAGAGCTGGCCCGACTGGCTGATAAAAATGAAATAGAGGTGCTCAAAACCAAGCTCGAGCAAGCACATCTAGTGGTCCGAGACGGTCGGATACAGGCGGGCCAACAAAGGACTATGATTGAAGAGCTGCAGGCTTGGGCGGAGATCACCGAAAGCAGAATGATCGATGTGGAGATGTTCAAATCCCAGGCCATGGGAATTTGGAGCAAAATCTCTTCGGCTCAGCAGAGTTTTCTCGCCAGGATAGGAGAGATCCGGGAAAATTGTCTGTTGGTAAATTAGGTTTCCGAGAACCTAACTGCCAGAGAAAGGGATGCATAAGTGGCTCGGGTCACCTTCCAGGAGGCGGTGATAGCCACGAATAACAAAGTTTCAGCAGGTGCTCCCGGGCTCGCCATCCCAGAAAAAACCAGAGGTAATATTTTGTTGAAGGATTGGGAGCATAACATTGCCTTTGGCAAGGAGCAAGCCCAAAAGGTAACCAATTCTTTAGAAGAAGCCTTTAATTCCATAGACGACGAGCTGTTGGGTATGGACAGTGGAGGTGACGCAGAAGCATTGATGCAAATGAATGTGGAACAGATCTCACTTGATCTGAAAGAGAAGGATGAGAGAGATTTAGCCGATATCTCTCAGATAGATATGGTGGACATGGCCCAAGTTGATAAGCACATGATCAAACCCAGTGCGCAACTAAGTGCCCTCGACATCATCGGTGCACTAATGGAGGACAAGCTACAACAGTTAGCCCGAGAATGTTACTTCGTTGAGGCCAGCTGTCAAGAAGAGCCTTCACGGCTCGTATCTCAGCTTGTGGAAAGATGTATCGCCTGCACCAAGTCTGCGCGAAGACGAGCACTTGGCACTAAGTGAAGACAGAGTAGGGGAAATGGAGCGATTTCTCTCTCCTCTGTCATAACTGAAATTTTGCGACTATTGAGATTCTACCTGCTTTGTAAAAATTGTATAAATATACCCCAGAGAGAGATAAACAGGGCTGGACCCTTTTTGAGATTTTGTAAGAGAGTTTTTACATTGAGATTTAATACAAGCAGATCCGAGATTCTCAATTCCATCACTACTGTATTACAAGTTTGCTTTCTTGTTCCTCATTTTTCAATTTCAATTCATATTCATAATTGATGTGCTTCGTTATACTTTAGTACGAACACTACTATAACGAATAAATTTGGGTTTTCTATAATTTCTTATTGTCTTTCCTCTGCACCAGCTATCAGCGGTGTAAGACCAATCTGCAGTTTCAGAATTCTACATGTATTTTTTGTTACATCGGTTATTTTCTTACATATTTTCTTCTCCCGTTTACTTCGTGAGATTTTCCCCTGGTAGGAACCTGACACCGTAAACGACTCAATGTTTTTCTCCCATCTCGCCCCTTTTATTAAAATATAGTACAGTTACGGGAACGAGCCTTAGATTCGCATCCGTATTCTAATTCTGCAACCGTAAGTTCTCTTTTACAAGACTAAACTGAGACAACACTTAACCTCTCTTAAAGTTTTTTCCTACCTGCGATGTTCCCCCATGACAGTTCCTGTACCAACTCAACCTAATGTTGAACCTGGACTATTGAACCAAACACACATTGCTTTAAACCTCTTCAATACCATCCTTAAAACGACAACTAACCGGGCCGAACTTGAACAAGCATGGGCAGCCATTGAACGAGACATAACTATCCAGGAGCAGTTTGAAGCCAGACAACGCCAACAAAGAAATCTCCCTTAGCTTTCTTCTCTGAGGGTTGATGTTTCTCCCTTCTCCATATTCTAACCACTTTCAGATGCCTTGACACTGTACTTTTGAGCCTTAAGTACAGACTCAAGAACAATATCTTTCTGGCACCGTTGCCGGGGACCGAAGTTACAAAATCTTTTTCCTTGGGAAAACGACATTTGTTTTTCGTTGAAAGTGTTACCCTTTGATGGTGAACAAAGAGTACACACCTTTTAAGTCTTTTTATCTTTCACTTGGTGACTCCACGAAGAAATAAAATGGCATTCGTTCGAAGGAATACCAGACAAAACCCAGATGGTGAGCAGATTACGCCTGTTACCAATCCCGAAAAAATTCTAAAGGTGAGAGGCTCTTTTAAGCCTACCGCTGCTATTTACCAACTTGAAATCCCATCACCAAAGGTCGAGATTCCTTCCGAACCCTCAACCTCGCTCAGTCCTCGCGTTCCTTATCCTTCCTCACCAGACTTTCCTCTTCGCGAAGAAAATAAAGATTCCCTTTTCATTTTCCAAAACCCCCTCTATAACTCCCCACAAACAATGATGGTAGCTGCCGGAGGAGGAGGTGGAGAGTTTGTAGGAGGAGGCAGAGGGTTTATAGGAGGAGGAGGGGGAGGAGTCCCTCTAGGAGGGGGTGGAGGTGTCCCTCTAGGAGGAGGTGGAGGTCAAGGGCCTGCCCCCCCTCCCAGATTTTTCGTGAAAATCGCAGCCAGATACGCTCCATTAGTATTGCCCGTCCCCCTACATGATCTTCCAGAAAACTACATAAAGAATTTACCAAAATTCACCGGGGAGGGAGATCTGACCGCTGCTGAACATATTAATTTTTTCGACCAATTCGTAGATATCTTCGGTATCGAGCACGAGGATGTATATTCGAGACTCCTTGTCCAAACTTTTGAAGGTCAGGTCCGAACTTGGTTTCGGAGCCTACCCGCAGCTTCTATCCTGTCATATGATGCTTTGGAAGATGCTTTCCTCAGACAATGGGGCGAGCGAAAAGACCACCTCTATTATCTAACCGAATTTGGGTCTTTGAAGAAAAAGAACTCAGAAACAGTCATGGAATTCATTCTGAGATTCAACAAACTGTACAATAAAATCCCAGCAGAAGTCAAACCATCTCAACCCGTGGCCAAAGTGACTTTCGCCGGAGCTTTCGAGCCGGATTTCACACTACTTTTGCGAGAGCGAAGGGGAGCCACCTTAAATCGTATGCAAGACGATGCGGTAGAAATAGAATCTAATATGATGGCTTCAGGAAAACTTAAGGCTAGAGTAGAGACTGGAAACTGAGAGACCAAGCGCTTTAGAGAGAAAGCTGGCCCTTCAGGGTCCAATAGATCCTCAGATGATAGGGTAGACGATATGGCTAGGGTGATTAAAGAGTTGTCAAATAAAATATCCCGGATGGAACTCGAACAGGCCAAGGTTGACTCTTACCCCAAAAAAGATTTCAGGAAAAATCAAAACCCTCCTAGTCAACAAAGACAAATAAAAAAGGAGGATCAAAAAATACAAACTCCCTTGAAGAATGAAAATTTTATAGGAGCCAATGAATTTCAAGACTTCGAGGATTCAGATAATGATGTCACAAACTTCGGTGATGACTGTAGCCAACCATATCTGACTCGTGAAGACTACAAAAAGTCTCTAAATACACCAAAACCGTCAAATGAGGGTGAGGAGGGTGATCACACCGAGATCTGTGAATCTAAATCAGAAACTGAGATAATGATGGCTGATTTTCAACCAAAGTACAATCTAAGATCTAAGAATAAGCCCACCTCCACGACTCCACCCAAGAAAATCCTTGAAAGAGGCCAAGCTTATGAGCCTCCTTCGGACGAAACCCCACCACCCAACAACAAAACTAGAAGAGTAAGCACTCAAGAGTCCGAGGTGGAAAAAGTTGGAACTCAAACACAGCCAATTGAACCCGTAAATAAGGCTACGTCTTCAACTAGGACCATGAATGATAAATCTATCTAGACAAATAAGTCAGAAAGAAAGAATTCGGAATTCTCAACTGGAGAAACAGACAAGGTGAGCGGAGCTTTTAGTTTCGAAAATGAGTTAAACAAAATTAAGATAGCAATCCCTTTGGTGGATTTAATGAAAAACCCCGTTTATCGCAAACAAATTACCAAAATGATAGGTGTCTCTGAGCTAGAAAGCCAGTCCGATGTCATAAACTTGGAAGATGATAGACCTAACATCACTTTCGGTCCCCATTTTGAAGGGTCTAAAGACAACATCACTCCCTTTTACATCACCCTGAACGTATATGACCAGTTGTTGCATAATTGTATGTTAGACTCCGGAGCTTCCCATAATGTTATGCCCAAGATTATAATGGAGAAGCTGGGTCTCGAGATCACAAGACCTTATGGAAATCTGTACTCTTTTGATTCGAGGAAGGTTAAATGCATGGGGATGATAAAGGATCTGGTAGTTACCCTGGCGCAGGTCCTGGTTAAGAGTATCCTGATGGATGTGGTTATCGCCGATATTCCCCCTAAATATGGCATGCTGTTATATAGGTCATGGGGGGCCAAGTTGGGGGGTTCTCTTCAATTAGACATGACTTATGCCACAATCCCTGTGTTCGGTGGCCAGTTCACTCATTTATACAGAGAAACAAGATTAGCATATATGGTCAGTGACCCTCAAAACCCGCACAACTTCCCCATTTACATTACAGACTAGGATCTGGGAAATTGCATCTTGTCCTTTGATGATGGTCTGGATGGTTTCCTGGAGGAAATCGATACAAAGCAAGAAGAGCCAAACCTCATGACAAAATATCTGTGTAATACTGGTGTCTGGAAAATGTATTTTGACGGTGCTTCGTCTTCTAAAGGGGCAGGTGCTGGAGTGCTTTTGGTGGCACCTGAAGGTAAGTTCATTGTTCCTTTCTCCTATCATTTGCAGTGGGACATAGATTACACTAATAATGTATGCGAGTATGAAGCATTGATCTTAGGATTAGAGGCTGCCAAAAAGATAAATATAAAAAACTTGGAGGTCTATGGTGATGCAGAATTGATAGTAAAACAAGTAAACCGACAGTACCTAGCCAGGCACCCCAGACTAAGAGCGTATAGAAATTGTGCTTGGGATCTCATGGAATTTTTTTTCTCATCTGTAAGTATCCATTTTATCCCTCGCACAGAGAATCTACATGCTGATGCATTGGAAAAGGCAACTTCAACCTTCTCTCCTCCCACGACCTTCAAACTGAAGTATCACATTGAAATCAGATACAAACCTTCCATACCAAACAATATCCGACACTGGTAGGTCTTCGAAGACGATGAAAAAATTAAGAAATTCCTTACAGCAGTAGGCGAATTCTCTGAAACTCACCCTGACCAAGAAAATCAGAATGATTCTATGTGGATCATGCAAGAAGGAGAGGAACCTGAAATCTTCCGAGAAAAAAGTTGCGGATCATCGTATGTTGGTCCTTAAAAGCAATCAGATTCCCAAAGGATTGATTCCTTTGGAAAGACTTTTCGATCAGAACGATGTACCTGCAAAGTCCACTTTGCAGCCCCAACCAGAAGAAGTAGAGGACTGTGATATAGGAACCGGAAAATAACCCCAGATGGTAAAAATATCGAAGTTCCTCCCTCCCAAATCGAAAGTTAAGTATAAATACTTACTCAGACAATATAAAGATGTTTTCGCCTGGTCCTATGATGAATTAAAAACATATGACACTTCCATTACTGATCACAAAATACCTCTGAAGCCTGGGGTCAAACCGTTTAGGCAAAAGCTTAGGCAAATTAACCCCATTCTGTTACCCATGATAGAAAAGGAAGTTAAAAAAATCTTGGACGCGAAAATAATCGTACCTCTGAGATACGCGGACTGGGTAGCTAACCTAGTTCCAGTCAGGAAAAAGAACGGGGAAATCAGACTGTGTGTGGATTTCCGAAACTTAAACAAGTCGTCTCTCAAAGATAATTACCCGCTGCCCAAGATGGACCATATTTAAGAAAAGGTTGTTGGAGCTAATCGAATGTCAATGATAGATGGTTTCTCTGGTTATAATCAAATCGCTATGAATGAACAAGACAGGGAAAAAACTGCTTTCACCATGCCTTGGGGCACTTTCATGTATGACAAAATGCCTTTTGGTTTGATGAATGCAGGGGCCACTTTCCAGCGAGCTATGGACATCGCTTTCGTGGGAGAAAGGGACAAGTTCGTAGTTATTTACCTCGACGAACTGACGGTTTTTTCTAAAACTGATGAAGAACATTTGATGCATCTAAAACAGACTTTCAAAAAGTGCCGCAGGTTTGGCCTATCCCTGAACCCAAAGAAATCACATTTCGCTATGCAAGAAGGTAAGCTTCTAGGCCATGTCATATCTAAGGAAGGAATCCAGATTGATCCTAAGAGGATTGAAGCGATAGATACTATCACTATCTAGAGAAATATAAAAGAAATTCAATCATTCTTAGGAAAGATAAATTTTCTACGAAGGTTCATTCCCAATTTCGCTTAGATTGTCAAACTGATTACAGGAATTTTGAAGAAGGACAGCGGGGTAAATTGGACCACCGAGGCCAGGGCATCTTTCACGCATATAAAAAATTTTATAAGCGAGGCACCTGTGTTAGCGAGTCCAGATTATATGAAGGATTTTCTCATCTTCTCTTTTTCTTCTGAACATACCATTGCCGCGGTACTCTTGCAGAAAAATGAAGAGGGGTTCGAACAACCGATAGCGTTTTTTAGCAAAAGCCTCAGAGATGCAGAACTGAAATATGACATAATGGAAAAACAAGCATACGCAATGGTAAAAGCATTGAAAGAATTTAGAACCTATGTGCTACATTCAAAAATAATCGCGTATGTGCCCACCAGTTCTGTAAAAGACATATTGGTACAGCCGGACAGTGACGGAAAAAGAGGGCGATGGCTCGCTAAAATACAAGAATTCGATCTGAAAGTCAAGCCGACTAAATTGATAAAGGGGCAGGGTCTGGCCAAACTCTTGGCTGAGTCGAATCTTAGAGCTCTTGATATTAATTGCCTGCAAGAAGAAGACGGAGACACACACCTGCACGAGCCGGATGATGAAACAGATCCAAGTAAGGTCGAGGAAAAGTTCATATCGTCAGGCTGGTATAAAGACATAGTGTTCTACTTGTTAAACCTGAAATGCCCAAATGAACTATCACCGGCCAAGTGCAGAACTTTGAAACTCCATGCTGTAAAATATTGCATCGCCGAAAATCAGCTATACTGGAAGGATCCACTAGGGTTCCTGCTAGTCTGTTTGGTTGAGTCAGAAAATCCATGGGTTATAGAGGAATTTCAGGAAGGAGTCTATGGAGGACACCATGCATGGAGAGCCACAGCCTATAAGATCTTGAGGGCCGGATACTATTGGCTGAAACTATTTTCAGACATCAACGCCAAAGTACGTGTGTGCAACCCTTGTCAAATATTCGCTGGTAAACAAAAACTCCTTGCACTACCGCTCGTTCCAGTCAAAGCCGAAGCTCCATTTCAACAATGGGGTCTAGACTTCATAGGGGAAATTAATCCTCATTCCAGTGCTCAGCATAAGTGGATCTTAACAGCTACAAATTATTTTACTAAGTGGGTGGAAGCCATTCCAACCAAAAGGGCAACAGACTCGGTGATGATCGATTTCTTGGAAGACAATATCTTGTCAAGATTCGGGTGTCCCCGAAAGATAGTTACCGATAATGCCCAGGCCTTCAAATCTATGGCTATGATCAACTTCTGTCAGAAGTATAGTATCGTTCTCGGCCATTCCACTGCATATTACCCCCAGGGGAACGGATTGGCTGAATCATCTAACAAGAGCCTGGTGAACATAATCAAGAAAGTACTGGATGAAAATAAAAGGTCTTGGCATGTGCACTTGAAATACGCATTATGGGCAAACCGCATCAGCACTAAAAGGTCTATCGACATTTCACCGTTTCAAATGGTCTATGGGACAGAGGCGGTCCTACCTATAAACCTAGCGCTGCCAGTGATGAAGTTATGGCAGGATCAGAATGAAGAACCCAATCATGTAACCAGGAGAATTAACCAACTGATCGAGGTTCAACAACATAGAGTTGAAGTTGATGAAAAAATGCAGAAGTACCAGGATGAGATGAAAGCATTGTTCGATCTCA
>ML810958.1:53965-70258 GCA_009831015.1 Picea engelmannii
ACACATGTTATGAAAGACTGTCAAAGTAAACCAAGGTAACGTCATTCAAACTACAATATCGGCTAAATTATTAGATAACAGGATTATTGCTTGGCTTGATACCCTTTGATTTAAAATAATTTGAATGATACACTAAATCTAAAGGCAGTCAGTCGAAAATAACTGTCCCCAAAGATATCTACAAGAGCCAGTCTCGAACTGTTTTGACTTTCTGTATTTTCAATTAATGAATCGCTGCCCTTATCCTGCCTGTTTTCGGGTTTAACTTTTGACAAGCTGCCATCTTTTCATTTCATTACGAAGGAATAAAAGTTTTCATTTTAGCCTCCTGAGTCTCAAAACAGATTGTGGAAAGAAAGCGGGTCTTCACAACTACTTGATCCCCTGCTAACCGAAGGAACGTTTAGAGAAATCCTAACTTTCCTAGGTTTTTCAACAGCATCGGAAGAATCAAAGTTTGCTCAAACAGGATGCCCCTTAAAAAATTATTTTCCTTGTCTCCCTAAGAACGAAGGTGTTGTGAGGGTCAAGGGAAGATTGGTACCGAGTAATCAAAGTAAGTTGACAGACCTCTGATGCAAAATATTACACAGATGTCATCCCTGATACAAACTGATTGCCCCCATCTTCGCTCTCAAAAAATAAATTATAAGACAGGTGGTGAAAGGAAATTCAGAAATGATTGCCCCCACCTAGTCCAGGAAGACGATGAAAGGAAATTCAGAAATGATTGCCCTCGTCTTAGCATTTAAATGCATAAATATTTTCTGAAGTGGTGAAAGGAAATTCAGTAAAAGGGGCCAGATAACTTCACCGAGGTACTGAACAGGCTCGCTGGCAGTGAAGCAATGTCTGAGATATCTGTAAGGCTGTTATACATGAATATCATTCTACTCTGGTAACCAATGCTTTCTAAAAACCTGATCGACATCCCAAATTCAGACGGGACTCCCCGATTAAAAATATATAATCTCATTCTTTTGATGCAAGCCGAGAGCCACAAGATTTGTTAAGTCTCCTAGGGTTGTTTCGACTATCTCAAAACATACCCAAAGTTGGTAGTGGGAAAGGGAAAATTGTGAAAGGGACTACAACTGTGTTTGAAAAAAGTATCTGATTTTGAAAATCTTCTTGAGGTAAAAAACAAAGTCTTTTCCCCCCTTCGATCCTTTTTCCTTGGAATTTTTCCGCATGATTGAGCTTTTGATTCCATTTACCCAATATTGGCACGTGGTCTACTGTTCTTCCCGCCTCACAGGAAGGAGGGATCCCTAGTTGGAGCCTATGTTGGAGCCGCCCTTGTTTTTTAACCCGTCACAATTTTCATTTTTGATACTTGAAATCTAAAGATGGTCTTATTTTCCCCCGAGATCTTGAAAACTCTGCAACCTTGTCACGTAAGCAACAATGCTTTTCTACTCTCGAAACAAGTCCACTTTCGTAAGAATGTTCGCTCTCTTTTTTTTACTTTGGTATCTCGCAAGTCAGATACTATAATCCATGAGTTCACACATCCCGAGTCACAAAATGACAAAGTCGTTTTAAATTTTCACTCAAGACAGTAACCAGGGAGAATCTTTTAACTCATGATTAGACGTCGTCGGGGTTTCGCGCCTCGGCGTTCGCCAAGTCCGAATTTTTATTTTTACAGCCCCGAGAGCCAAGAACGCGAAGTCCTATCCGGATAACCCATGTCAAGGATCAAAGGCAAAAAGCTAACTATGGTAAATGTGATTCTCGGCATTTTGCCACTCGGCACTAACTTTTTCAAAAGTCACCACATCTAATCCCCGACTCACAAAGGCACGATGTAATTATAACATGATTAGTTAATCGCCTAATCCAAGATTTTCTTCCCCTTAATTGAGTCTTAATTATCGCCATCTCGCCGTTTCGCGACTCGGCATACTAGTCTCCTAGAAACTTGTCTTCGAGGTTCCGAGTTGCGATATGGCGAATAAAATGATTATAAAATTAATTATGCCCCAAATCGCGATTACCATTAATTAAGCCAAAGTTGGTCCTCGCGATCTCGCGAGTTGGAGACTCAAAGTGTTAAAAGGAAATCCACGATGTAACGAACGGTGAGAAGTTGATTAATGTTGGTAAGATTTGATTGATCAAGCTAAAGCAAGATACATCCCATGCCTCGAGGCTTGCACATTTCTCGAGGAAGCCATTTCTCTCCATAATTCTACTGAGTGTCAAACCGCCAGAAATTTATGACATTTATGGAGAAATAGGGTAAATCTACACATGTAAGATCGAATTTTACGCAATAAATTTATTTCTAATTAGGATTTGACAGGCTTATTTTGAAAAGTACCAAGTTTTCAAATATATATAAGAGTTTCTTTTCATTATAACGAACGCATTTTCATAAGCACGCAGAGCTCATCAATTCCGAGTAAACTAATTTCTGCATGTATACGTAGTTCTATCGCAGAAGAGAGAAAACGCAAGCTTCGGCTATGGCTCCGTGGAAAGTAGAAAAGGCGAATGTCGAGGTCGCAGGACAAGGCTCAACAATGTCTACGACACTTCGCCTCGAAGTGTCGACCCGGTCCCCGACTGGTCATTCGTTTCAGGCATTTTGCAATCGAAATTGGTGGATTATTCAGACGACTCAAACGATAATGAAAAGGATGATCTAAACACCAAATACAAGATAGTTGTCCAATCAAGAATGCACAGGGTAGCAGCCAGACCACGGTTTCTCCCATATTATGACATGATCCGATGGGAGTTGGATCACGTGGACATACCCACCAGGACTATCATGAACGGGCAACGAGTCACTGTCGGGACTTTTAGGCCCGAGCATCTACAAACTATGTATAAGCTACCCGCGATGTCTGAATATACATATGGCGCTGAGTTCCTAGAGGAATTCAAGGAGAAGGAGTGCATCCAGTACGACAAAACCATGCCCGGTCTGAAGAAGGATTGGGTTTCGTGCACCACAAAATTCAGAGCAAATGACCAGGGCGTTTATTCAATCGCTTCGTTGGAGCCACAGTATAAATATGTGGCCATGATGACATGCCGACTATTTGGGAGAGAGGACACATCACATTTTTTCAGTTCGTGGGTGCCTCTTATGTTTCGGGTCGCAGAAGGTTTCTCTTTTAATTGGTCAAAGATACTCTCGGATAGTTTGGCCAACCGGGTCACAGAGTATCGGGAGCAGAAGGAAAGTGGGAGACCGTCCTCATTCTTCATGTCCACATATATTATGGACGTGATATGTTCCATGACACCATTTCCATTGATGAGCTGGGATTGGACTTCGGCTGAAGACAGACCCATACATGTATATCACGAAAATCTATGGGAAAATAATGCGAAAAATTTCGCATATGAAATTTTTAACTGGGTGATGGTGCCCCTGCATATCGCCATTTTTGGTCACCCACCACCTCGTATCGCGGACAACATTGCAGTAAATCTGAGTGGCATAGTGGACTGGTACGTGGAGGCAAAGTTCTCGTACTTCAGAGTATTCGGGGCTGTTGTTCCCCCGCTTGCGCTACCATTGTTCATTCCTGACAAGCTGGCTTGTCGCGAGGTCGCCCGGCAGACAGTAATTGGTGGGGTGAGTAAAGAATTAAAAGGATATTCAAAGAAGGTGTGGTCGTCTTTTCCCATTCGGCTGAATTCTTATTCTTTATTGGATTTCGGGCATGCCAAAGCCGAAGTCGTAGCCCTAGAAGACCTGAATTTGGTCTCCATCGAGTATAAGAAACATGATCCACAGAAGGTTGTGAGCAACCATTTAGCTAATTGTGGGCTCAAGAGGTTTGAGCATGAGAATTCTCCTCTGGATGACGTTTTCCGAGGGGTGAGGTATTATGAAGAAGTTCTAGCCCGGATCCGATCCTTGGCTGCCGAAGACACGACCGCTGTATTAAAATTCCAGGAGCATAGACGAAGTTGCCTCCCCACTGTGTTGCGAGGCGAGAGTCCGGGTGTTTCCGAGATGAAATAGAAGGATATTGAAGGTCCCAAAGATGCATCTCCTGACTCGGGAAAACGCCAGGACAAGGGGAAACAAACAAAGAAGCCCGAAGCAGAGGCACAGACTCCGGACCCGCCAAAGAAACAGAATCCAGAAACCGAGACAAAGACCCTTGAACCGCCAAAGAAGCAGGACTCGGTCGACACCCCAGGAAAATCAACGAAGCAAATTGGGGAACCCATCACTTCTATCACCCCCTTGCAGTCGACGCAAGGAAATATCAAAGAAGGATGGATATTCAATGAGGAACTGAGGCCCATAAGAGCAGAGGAACTTCCTCCGAATGAGTTTTTCTTTGATAAAAAGAGAAAAGTAGTAGTAAAGAGGGAATTCTACCAGGAGGGAGAGTCGACCGCTAAGAAATACAAAGTTATGACCGACGGAAAGAATAAAAAGAATGAGCAATTCGCCACTGAGATCGCAGGGACGCTAGGAGCGTATGCATCAGCGAATCAATTTTTGGTCAGACTTTTAAAGAACCAACTCAAAAGGAAAAATCGCCTGATCAGGACTCTCGAGGCCAGATTGGCCTCGGCCACGGAAAATGCTAAAGGCCAGGTGAGCGTGGAGATAGAGCTGGCCCGACTGGCTGATAAAAATGAAATAGAGGTGCTCAAAACCAAGCTCGAGCAAGCACATCTAGTGGTCCGAGACGGTCGGATACAGGCGGGCCAACAGAGGACTATGATTGAAGAGTTGCAGGCTCGGGCGGCGATCGCTGAAAGCAGAATGATCAACGTGGAGATGTTCAAATCCCAGGCCATGGGAATTCGGAGTAGAATCTCTTCAGCTCAGTAGAGTTTGCTCACCAATATAGGAGAGATCCGAGAAAATTGTCTGTTGGTAAATCAGGTTTCTGAGAACCTGACTGCCAGAGAAAGGGATGCAGAAGCGGCTTGGGTCGCCTTCCTGGAGGCGGTGATAGCCACGAATAACAGAGTTTTGGCAGGTGCTCCTTGGCTCGCCATCCCAGAACAAACCAGAGGTAATATTCTGTTGAAGGATTGGGAGCATAACATTGCCTTGGGCAAGGAGCAAGCCCAAAAGGTAACCAATTCTTTAGAAGAAGCCTTTAATTCCATAGACTACAAGTTGTTGGGTATGGACAGTGGAGGCGATGCATAAGCATTGATTCAAATGAATGTGGAACAGATCTCACTTGATCTGAAAGAGAAGGATGAGAGAGATTCGACTGATATCTCTCAGATAGATATGGTGGACATGGCCCAAGTTGATAAGCACATGATCAAACCCAACGCGCAACTAAGTGCCCTCGACATCATCGGTGCACTAATGGAGGATAAGCTACAACAATTAGCCCGAGAATGTTACTTCGTCGAGGCCAGCTGTCAAGCAGAGCCTTCATGGCTCGTATCTCAGCTTGTGGAAAGATGTATCGCCTGCACCGAGTTCACGTGAAGACGAGCACCTGGCACTAAGTGAAGACAGAGTAGGGGAAATGGAGTGATTGCTCTCTCCTCTGTCATAACTGAAATTTTGCGACTATTGAGATTCTACCTGCTTTGTAAAAATTGTATAAATATACCCTAGAGAGAGATAAACAGGGCTGGACCCTTTTTGAGATTTTGCAAGAGAGTTTTTACATTGAGATTTAATACAAGCAGATCCGAGATTCTCAATTCCGTCACTACTATATTACAAGTTTGCTTTCTTGTTCCTCATTTTTCAATTTCAATTTCAATTCATAATTGATGTGCTTCGTTATACTTTAGTACGACCACTACTATAATGAATAAATTTGGGTTTTCTGTAATTGTTTATTGTCTTTCCTCTGCACCAGCTATTAGCGGTGTAAGACCAATCTACAGTTTCAGAATTCTACATGTATTTTTTGTTACATCGGGTATTTTCTTACATATTTTCTTCTCCCGTTTACTTCGTGAGATTTTCCCCTGGTAGGAACCTGACACCATAAACGGCTCAATGTTTTTCTCCCATCTTGCCCCTTTTATTAAAATATAATACAGTTACGGGAACGAGCCTTAGATTCGCATCCGTATTCTAATTCTGCAATCGTAAGTTCTCTTTTACAAGACTAAACTGAGACAACACTTAACCTCTCTTAAAGTTTTTTCCTACCTGCGTTGTTCCCCCATGACAGTTCCTGTACCAACTCAACCTAATGTTGAACCCGGACTATTGAACCAAACACACATCGCTTTAAACCTCTTCAATACCATCCTTAAAACGACAACTAACCGGGTTGAACTTAAACAAACATGGGCAGCCATTAAATGAGACATAACTATCCAGGAGCAGTTTGAAGCCAGACAACGCCAACAAAGAAATCTCCCTTAGCTTTCTTCTCCGAGGGTTGACGTTTCTCCCTTCTCCATATTCTAACCACTTTCGAATGCCTTGACACTGTACTTTTGAGCCTTAAGTACAGACTCAGGAACAACAGGTGGGATCGCCTATGCACCGTTGATCCGGACGCTTTGAT
Organism: Picea engelmannii; assembly: GCA_009831015.1. Taxonomy (NCBI): domain Eukaryota; kingdom Viridiplantae; phylum Streptophyta; class Pinopsida; order Pinales; family Pinaceae; genus Picea; species Picea engelmannii. Next base: position 60,448 of record ML810958.1, read on the forward strand.
CTCGACTGTTGGGAAGATGCACACCTGATTCTGGACCCCCCCCCTAATTAAAGGTAGAAAGGAAATGGGGGTCTGGAATTTCCTATGCACCATTGATCTGGGTGCTCTCATCGTAGCCATCAGAGAGGTGCGCACTCGATTCTGGACCCCCCCCTTCCGCTTAAAGGTAGAAAGGCGAGGGGGCTCCAGAATCAGATCCTGACCATAGATCTGGGCATGAAGATCCTCATTGCCCAGAGCTGCTTGCCGGTTATCCACAGACACATTTGCATCCCGAACTTAGGTAAGTGGGTTTTCACCTGCTCCTTGGCATTTTTCTCTCCCTTTACAAGAAATGCCGCTAACATTAGGCTCCATGGGGGATAGAGTCGTCCCTGTGATGCTCTAAGAACTCATTCCGCAGCTTCAGTGCCTTGCTGTTGGGCTATGGAGTCATTTATTAAGCCGAAAACAAAAAACAATATTTACAAAACAGGGGAGCCGTCTTCGGCTCAGAAAAAACATTTTTTTAAGAAATGCCCATTAATTGGGCCATCAGAAACTTTTTTGCCTTCCAAATCCTGCAACCTATAAGTGTTGTTAAAAAATACTCTAGAAATCTTGAAAGGCCCAAACCATAGGGCATCAAACTTACTGTGCTTGCCCCTATCCTGCCTGGGTGCATCCCTTTTGAGCACCAAATCACCCAGATTGAAATCTTTCTTTCTGCTCTTCCTGTCAAAGGTTTGCTTGATCTTCTGTTGATGATGGTAGGCCCTGTCCATGACCTGTTCCTTGATCTGCTGTACTTCCACTATCTGATGAATCCTTCTAACCATATGGTCAGGCTCTCCTTCTAGGTCCTGGAGAAATTTCACCACAGATAAAGCAAGCTGAGTAGGGAATGTTGGAGCCGCCCTTGTTTTTTAACCCGTCACAATTTTCATTTTTGATACTTGAAATCTAAAGATGGTCTTATTTTCCCCTGAGATCTTGAAAACTCTGCAACCTTGTCACGTAAGCAGTGATGATTTTCTACTCTCAAAACAAGTCCACTTTCGTAAGAATGTTCGCTCTCTTTGTTTTACTTCGGGATCTCGCAAGTCGGATACTATAATCCATGAGTTCACACGTCCCGAGTCACGAAATGACAAAGTCATTTTAAATTTTCACTCAATACAGTAACCAGGGTAGAATATTTTAACTCATGATTAGACGTCGTTGGGGTTTCGCGCCTCGGCGTTCACCAAGTCCGAATTTTTATTTTTACAGCCTCGAGAGCCGAGAACGTGAAGTCCTATCCGGATAACCCATGTCAAGGATCAAAGGCAAAAAGCTAACTATGGTAAATGTCGTTCTCGGCATTTCGCCACTCGACACTAACTTTTTCAAAAGTCACCGCATCTAATCCCCGACTCACGAAGGCACGATGTAATTATAACATGATTAATTAATCACCTAATCCAAGATTTTCTTCCCCTTAATTGAGTCTTAATTATCGCCATCTCACGGTTTCAAGACTCGGCATACTAGTCTTCTAGAAACTTATCTTCGAGGTTTCGAGTTGCGATATGGCGAATAAAATGATTATAAAATTAATTATGCCCCAAATCGCGATTACCGTTAATTAAGCCAAAGTCGGTCCTCGCGATCTCGCGAGTTGGAGACTCAAAGTGTTAAAAGGAAATCCACGATGTAACGAACGGCGAGAAGTTGATTAACGTTGGTAATATTTGATTGATCAAGCTAAAGCAAGATATATCCCATGCCTCGAGGCTTGCACGTTTCCCGAGGTAGCCATTTCTCTCCATACTTTGACTGACTGTCAAACCGCCAGAAATTTATGACATTTATGGAGAAATAGGGTAAATCTACGCATGTAAGATCGAATTTTACGCAATAAATATATTTCTAATTACGATTTGACAGGCTTATTTTGAAAAGTACTGAGTTTTCAAATATATATAAGAGTTTCTTTTCATTATAACGAACTCATTTTCACAAGCACGCAGAGCTCATCAATTCCGAGTAAACTAATTTCTGCATGTATACGCAGTTCTATCGCAGAAGAGCGAAAATGAAAGCTTCGACTATGGCTCCGTGGAAAGAAGCAAAGGTGAATGTCAAGGTCGCAGGACAAGGCTCAGACAATGTCTCCGACACTTCACCCCGAAGTTTCGACTCGGTCCCTGATTGGTCATTCGTTTCAGGCATTTTGCAATCGAAATTGGTGGATTATTCAGACGACACAGACGACAATGAAAAGGATGATCTAAACACCAAATACAAGATAGTTGTCCAATCCAGAATGCACAGGGTAGCAGCCATACCATGGTTGCTCCCATATTATGACATGATCCGATGGGAGTTGGATCACGTGGACATACCCACCGGGACTATCATGAACGGGCAACGAGTCACTGTCGGGACTTTTAGGCCCGAGCATCTACAAAATATGTATAAGCTACCCGCGACGTCTGAATATACATATGGCGCTGAGTTCCTAGAGGAATTCAAGGAGAAGGAGTGCATCCAATACGACAAAACCATGCCCGGTCTGAAGAAGGATTGAGTTTTGCGCACCGCGAAATTCAGAGCAAATGACCAGGGCGTTTATTCAATCGCTTCGTTGGAGCCACAGTATAAATATGTGGCCATGATGACATGTCAGCTATTTGGGAGAGAGGACACATCACATTTTTTCATTTCGTGGGTGCCTCTTATGTTTCGGGTCGCAGAAGGTTTCTCTTTTAATTGGACAAAGATACTCTCGGATAGTTTGGCCAACCGGGTCACAGAGTATCGGGAGAAGAAGGAAAGTGGGAGACCGTCCTCATTCTTCATGTCCGCATATATTATGGACACGATATGTTACATGAAACCATTTCCATTAATGAGTTGGGCTTGTACTTCGGCTGAAGACAGACCCTTACATGTATATCACGAAAATCTATGGGGAAAAAATGCGAAAAATTTCGCATATGAAATTTTTAACTGGGTGATGGTGCCCTTGCATATCGCCATTTTTGGTCACCCACCACCTCGTATCGCGGACAACATTGCAGCAAATCTAAGTGGCATAGCGGACTGGTACGTGGAGGCAGAGTTCTCATACTTCAGAGTATTCTAGGCTGTTGTTCCTCCGAATGAGAATTCTCTTTCCTCTGCACCAACTATCAGCGGTGTAAGACCAATCTGCATTTTCAGAATTCTACATGTATTTTTTGTTACATCGGTTATTTTCTTACATATTTTCTTCTCCCGTTTACTTCGTGAGATTTTCCCCTGGTAGGAACCTGACATCGTAAACGGCTCAATGTTTTTCTCTGATCTCGCCCCTTTTATTAAAATATAATATAGTTACGGGAACGAGCCTTAGATTCGCATCTGTATTCTAATTCTGCAACCGTAAGTTCTCTTTTACAAGACTAAACTGAGACAACACTTAACCTCTCTTAAATTTTTTTCCTACCTGCGTTGTTCCCCCATGACAGTTCCTGTACCAACTCAACCTAATGTTGAACCCGGACTATTGAACCAAACACACATCGCTTTAAACCTCTTCAATACCATCCTTAAAACGACAACTAATCGGGCCAAACTTGAACAAGCATGGGCAGCCATTGAACGAGACATAACTATCCAAGAGTAGTTTGAAGCCAGACAACGCCAACAAAGAAATCTCCCTTAGCTTTCTTCTCCTAGGGTTGACGTTTCTCCCTTATCCATCTTCTAACCACTTTCAGATGCCTTGACACTGTACTTTTGAGCCTTAAGTATAGACTCAGGAACAACAGGGAAAACAACCTCTGTTCCGTAAACAAGTTGGAAATGTGAGATGCCCAGGGACTTATTTGTTGTCACCTGGTCGGCCCATAGAGAAAATTTGAGCTTGGAATCCCAGGCCCTTTTATTATCTTCCAATATTTTTTTAATGAGCTTGATCAGACCTTTATTGGAAGACTCTGCTCGTCCATTTCCTTGAGGATAATAGGAGGTAGAGTGGATCAGTGAAATCTCGAACTATTCATAGAACTCGACCAGAGGCTCTGACCTAAAGGGGGGGGGGGGCATTATCAGTGACAATTTTGCTTGGACAACCAAATCTGGCTATGATATCCTCCAGGAAGATGATAATTACTTTGTGAGAAGTACTCCTAGTAGGGGTAGCTTCTATCCACTTGGTGAAATAGTCTGTTGCAGTCATGATCGATCTGTGTTGGCCACTTGAGGGAGCATGAATTTCTCCTATGAAGTCCAATCCCCACTGTTGAAAAGGTGCTGAAACTACTACAGGCTTTAATGGAAGTGATTTGAGCTATTGCTTTCCAGAGAACTTTTCGCATTTGATGCAAGCTCTGATTTCTCTGCAGACATCAGTGAATAAAGTAGGCCAGTAATACCCAACCCTGAGGATCTTATGAGCTATGGTCTTCCATAAATGATGCCCCCCACAAAGGCCGTTATGGAAATCAAACATAACCTTCTGGGTTTCTTGCGGGCCCAGGCATCTTAAAAATACTCCTAGAGGGTCTTTCCAGTACAAGTCTTGGTCAATGAGGCAATATCTGACCACCTTGAGCTTTAAAGCTCTCGCCTTGCTTTTTCCCATTTCATTAGGAGGCTTCAATTCTTGCAGAAAGTACAAGATATCCTTGTACTAGGGGCATGCTGCTAGGGATAAGGCACCTTGAGAATTCTTATTAGACGACTCGGCTTGTGGATTTTCTAAGCAGGCATTGATGAAGCTAATTCCCAAGGCTTTGCAATTGGATTCAACAAGTAGCTTGGCTAAACCCTGCCCCTTTATCAACTTGGTGCGCTTAATCTCTAGATCAAACTCTAGGATCTTGGCAATCCACTTACCTCTTCTCCCATCTATGTCAGGCTGTATAAGAATTTCCTTCACAGAGGACGAAGGAACGTATGCAGTGATCCTTGAGTGCAAGACATACACTCTGAAATCTTTGAGATATTTCACCAAGGCATAGGCCTGCTTCTCCATGATCTCGTACCAGACTTCTGCATCTCTCAATGCCTTGCTGAAGAAGGCAATGGGCTACTCTCGCCCTTCCTCATTTTTATGCAACAAGACCGTTGCTACTGTATCACAGGAAGCAAAAGAAAAGATCAGGAAATCTTTGGAATAGTCAGGACTGATCAACACAGGTGCCTCGGTCAATGCCCTTTTTATTCGGACAAAGGATTCCCTGGGTTCAATGGTCCATTTCACTTCATTTCCCTTCCTGAGCATGGATTTAATGTGTCTCACCAGCTCAGCAAAATTTGAGACGAATCTCCTCAGAAAGTTAATCTTCCCCAAAAAGGCCTGAACTTCCTTCTTAGATCTAGGAGGTGACAGGGTCTGAATTGCCTCTACCCTGCTAGGATCAATTCTCACTCCCTCTACTGATACTATATGGCCTAATATCTTCCCTTCCTTCATAGCAAACAAATATTTCTTGGGGTTTAAAGATAGGCCAATCCTTCGACACTTCAGGAAAACTTTCCTCAGGTGGCGGCAGTGCTCCATATCTGACCTGGAGAAGACTGTGATGTCATCTAGATAGATTACCAACAACTGGTCCTTTTCCCTGATGAAGGCTATGTCCATGGCTCGCTGAAATGTTGCTCATGCATTCATCAATCCAAAAGGAATTTTGGCATACATGAATGTGCCCCAAGGAGTGGTGAAGGTTGTTTTTTCTCTGTCCTCAGGCATGACTGATATCTGATTATAACCAGAAAAGTTGTCAATCATGGATATCCTAGATGCACCCATTACCCTTTGCAATATGTGTTCCATGTTGGGCAGGGGATAATTGTCTTTCCTTGAGCTCCTGTTCATTTTCCTGAAATCAACGTAGAGTCTGATTTCTCCACTTTTCTTTCTTACTGGGACCAAATTGGCCACCCATTCAGAATATCTCAAGGGGACAATGATTTGGGCATCTAGCAATTTCTTCACTTCTTTCTCCATGACAGGTAGCAACATGGGATTTATCTGTCTCAGCTTCTGCCTGAACGGTTTAGCCTCTTCTTTTAGTGGGATCTTGTGCTCGATGACAGATGTGTCATAAGTCTTGAGGTCTTTATAGGCCCATGCAAACACATCAGCGAATTCTTTTAATAACTTAGTATATTCCTCCCTCTGTTCATTGGTCAGGCTGCTTGATAATTTGACAAACTTAGGCTCCTTCTATGTGTCAATGTTGCATTCGGCTGTATCAACATCTTCATTTGAAACACCACACTTTACTTCCACATCATTCTTGTCGAACAGTCTTTATAAAGGGACTAATCCCCTCGGAATGTGATTGCTAGGAAGTTGAATAATCTGGTGATTAACAATTTTATTCAAAAAGACCTCAGAGGGAGGGTCACCTTTGGGATCAGGATCTTGATCAATGTGTAATGCATAAAACTCATCGACGGACTGAAGGAATTTTCCGATTTCAAGATCGTCCTCGAAAACCTTCCAATGCTTTATATTGTCCAGGATGGATGGCCTAAATCTTACCTCGACCTCACCATTAATATTCGGTGGTAGAGGGATCCTGAACAAACTGGCTGAGACTGCTAAGGAATCGGCCGAGGTATTCTCTTCCCTTGGGACAAAAGCAATGTTGAAAGCAGAGAAGAAATTATCAATCAGGTCCCATACCTCATTTCTTTAGCTTCTAAGCTGAGGATTCTTGGCCTGATAAACATTCTTGACCTGTTGGATAATCAATTCTGCATCTCTGAACACTGCCATATCCCTTATTCCCATTCCTTTTGCAACCCTTATACCCAGAAAAAGAGCTTCATATTCTGCCACATTGTTGGTGGTTTCAAATTCTAGCTTGTATGACAGGGATATGGTCTCTTGACAGGGTGATATGAAAATCACTCCAACACCTGCACCTATACTGGATGAAGCTCCGTCAAAGAACATATTCCAAACAGAGGTGGTTGGAGGAGGTATCCCTTGATTAAGAATGGGCTGCTTTCTGATCTGTAAAGGGGCCTCAGGAGTTTCAGTGATCTGTAACAAACTAGACCCTAAATCAGTGTCAAGTGCAAAGATGGGGTGATTAGTGGGGTTTGCTTCATCACTGACAATATAGGCTAACTGGGCTTCTCTGTACAACCTCCTATGTTCACCTCCAAAGACTGGAATGGCGGCATATGTGAGATCCATATGTAACGTTCCTCCAAGTCTTTTAATCCAAGACCTTGACAACAGCATGCCAAACTTGGGGGGAACGTCAGCTACCACAATATCCATGACCACACTCTTCATGGGCAGCTGAAACAAAGAAACCACCAGGTCTTTGATGACTCCCAGACATTGCACCCTCCTTGAATCAAAAGAGTACAAGTCATGGTAGGCCTTTGTCACTTCTAGTCCCAACTCTTCCATGACTACTTTGGGCATAAGGTTATGGGAAGCTCCTGAATCCATGAGGCAATTATGCAACACTTTGTCATGTATGTTCAAGGAGGTGTAGAAGGGAGGGGATGAATCATCTCTGTATTCTACCATGGGACCTAGGATGATAGCTGGTTTCTCATATTGAAGGTTCACCGAGTCAGAGGGAGGCTGGGGGGACTCAGGTTGTAGCAGCTTAGAGAGGGACCTTTTAAAGTATTTATTTTTAACTAGCTCATAGATGGGGATGGGAATCATGATCTTTTGAATTTCATGCTCAAAATTAAAGGAGGAAATAGGCTTAGGAGCTTCCCTTACCTTAGCTACAGGTTCTTTGGCTGCTGGCGAAGCACTCTGAGTTCTCTTTTCTTTAGTAGTGGTTGTTGCAGATTTAGTAGGCCTATCTCCTATGAGGGGCTGGTATTGGCTGTCAAAGTCTCCTTCTTTCTTTCTTGACCTGAGATTGTATCTGTTAGAGGCGTGACCGGCCCTTTCTCCCTTACCTAACTCATGGATTTAAATTTTCATCAGGGATTTTTCATATGCAGACTGAGTCAAATGGGGAAAAGGAGGAGCTTCTTCAACACAATGATTTTTGGGGTCAAACTCATCTATATCCTCCCCTGCTTCATGAGTAACCAGATTATTTTGGAGAGGGGTTTGAATCCTTTGACCTTCTCTGTATTTTCCCCTTTATTCCATTGGGAAGGCCTGTGGCCCATTGTTATTAGGTCTCTTGAAACCTCTATCATTAGCATTCTGGGGATTTCTATACATAGGCTTCCCTTCTAACTCCCACCTTTCCATCCTAGTAGAAAGTGATTTTAGTAATCTAGCTGTCTCGTCTGTCTGATGGGGCATGGGAGAGGAACTGGATGGGGAGGCTTCAGGTCTTTTTTTGGACATGTTTCTATCAGCAGTGTTCCTGAGTCGGTCAACAACCAATATGTTAGATTCTACCTTCACAGCTGCATCCTACATGTGGGCCAGGGTAGTGGCTCTTTTCTCTCTCAACAGTAGGCAGAAAGTAGGATCAAAAGTGCTAGCATAAGTGATCTAGCCGAGGCTTCTGAGGGCTTTATCTCAGCGGTAATTTTATTATACATTTTATTAAATCTCTTGGAGAAGTCAGAGACAGACTCTCCTTCTTTTTTCTTCAAAGATCCAAAATCTGTCATATAATACATGAAGTCTTTTTTATCTCCCCACTGTCTCAAAAAGGTGTTATCCAAAGCTTCGATCCCATCAATAGACCCAAGAGGCAAGGCCTTGAACCATTTTCTAGCCTCGCCTTGGAGGCTATGGAAAAAAATCCTCATCCATACGTCTGCATGCATGATGACATTATCATCTGTAAAGCTGTAAAAGGATTCTAGGTGCTCTTCTACAGTTATATCCCCCTCGCCTGTAAACTTGGGCAACTGTTTGAGGTAACCATCTGCTGGGAGGGCATTGAGAGGCTGAGGTAGCACGAGGGGAGCATACCTAGCAGCTATAATGGCCTCCATTCTGGTCATAGGGGGATTTGCTCCTGCCATAGGGATATTATGTGGAGGAGAACTCGAAGGAGAAGGAGCTCGAAAAGGGGATACTGGGGATGAGATTTTAAGGGGAGTGGGAAACAATAAGGGATTTAGGGAGAAGGCTAGCGAGCTTAAATCGACAGATGTTTCTCTTCATGCAAAAGCGGCAACAGTAATAAGAGGAGGAGTGGTAAAGCTAGGAGTGGGGATATCCTCTATGGTCTTGGGTCTACGCCAAGGTACAACTTCAAGGGAGACAGGAGTGACAAGGATTTCTCCCTCTAATCCCAGACCAGAGGGGAAACCTCAACAGGAACACTCCCAAAGTTCAGGAAATGAGAAACTTCAGAAAGTGGTCTTCTAGGAAACTGAGGAGGAGAAAATGGAGTTCCTACAGAAGGAGATGGCGGATTACCTGGTTCAGCGGTGGAAGCTTCTCCTTCAGAGGCCTTTCCTTTTCCGAGAACCACCTCCCACTCAGTTCCAGGTGTAACTAGAGGCAGCTGTGGATGGGACCGTGTGTGTCTGCCTCTGAAAGCCACAATTGACACGACAGGTTCGCCACAGTAGAGTCATCACAATGGAGTCGCCAGGTGCACAGTGGCAATCTTCAAAGGCTCTGATACTTGATGCACCTTCAGAATCATAGGCTCAATGCCATTCAATTTCGGGGAAAATTTTCAACTTCTTCCCCGACAACAACGCCAGAAATGTTGGCCACGAAGGTCACTCCTGGATTGCAGCAGGAGTAGAGCCCCATGCCCATCAGTTTATGTCACGATTGCTGGATTACTGAGAGGGGGGGTGAATCAATAATAACGTAATTATAATCCTTTTTCTTCAAATGTTATATCAATGTAGAATTATTATCCAATAATGAGCAGTAATAAATAAA
>ML810958.1:86632-117131 GCA_009831015.1 Picea engelmannii
AGATATATATAAGGTCTTATTTCTAAATATGCAATTAGTAAGATTTAATTCTAACAACTCATCATGCAATAACCGTATAGATTTTCATTGATGAGCGAAAGGCTCGAGTAGATCTCCCATTAATATGCATTAAACCAAGATTTGTGGAGGGTTATTTTATCCCTTCCGAGTGTTGATTTCAAAATCATGGAATGTCGTTCGCACATTGTTGGGGTGGCATGTTCACGAAACCTCTAATCCTTAATTGCTCTTCACCGTACCCACCACCTTTGCACTTCTAATTATGAAATAAGTAATCTTTACTACTAACATATCATCATGAAACACCCATAGAGATTGCCATTAATGAGCGAAAGGATCGAGGAGATTTCCCATTCACAAGCATTGAACCAACATTTGTGGAGGGTTATATTATCCCCTCCAACTGTTCATTTCAACCATTGTTTGGAGAAAATGAACGTTCTCATAAACTTGTAGCACCAACTCGACAACAGTTCTATGGAGATACAATGAACATACTCGGGCACAAGGACCAGAACTTCCAGTGGTCTTGGGCATATTCTTACTACTCATCCCCTTCCACCCAGAATGAAATAATTTGGACCTCTGAGATTGCTCATGCAGGCTGTGTCCCTGAATTTTTTGACTGTAAGGAGCTGGTCTCTTGGTGCGCCGATAAATATATTTCAGGACAAAGAATTATTTCACTGTGGGACCACTCTTCTATTTCTTTGTCACCTCAGTTCTTCTACTAGATGTTAAGATTGTTAGAGCCAACATTGACGTTCAAAGGAGACAATTCCAAGCAATTCCTAAGAAATCATAATAACGGGTTGGAACTCTTGCCCGAGTTCCTGGAAGACCCGATGGAAGTTCCTGAATATATCACAAGCTTGTAGGTTAGTTCATTTAGAAATCCATTTCGGTAAATTTTCTGGTTGTTTACAAGAATAACGGGACAAGAATCCACAACAACTATTTCCCGCATGGTTCTTTATATTTTGTATTTCACAGTCAAGGAACAAGCCATTTTTTACCGGGGGAAGCTAATTTCCCATGAAATTTGTTCCCAATTGTCAAGCTTCAAAAAGGAGAAGAAATTTGATATGTCATCCTACTTGGTTTTTGCGATAGCGCATTGTTGTTGGATTCCAAAACTATCTCTGTCGAAGAAGGTAAACTGAGAATTTGACCCAATAAAGTTCCGGTACCAGGCCTTGTGGAAGCACAAGGCCTCCCACTGTTTTTATTTGGTTTTTAATGAATTTGTGTCTATTTTCAATGTTTTATTGTTAGGAGAAGATGATCCCCACATATCTTACTAGGCAACCATTTTTTTGGATAGGAAGGGGGCACTTGAACAAATGGATAATTACAGTGTGATAAGGATTTTTGGCTCCAAGGAAAATCTTGCTCTCCTTCCATGTCACATTACAAACATAATGTTTGTTACATAAATAACAAGGCAATACAACTATTGGTTTCATTTATTCCATGAGAAGAGAAAAAAAAGTTCATTCCTCTACCTTGGAAAGTTGGGGACTTCGTGTTGAGGAATGTAATTTTTTTTTACCAATTCACAACCCATTTCAACAACTTGAATCTAAGATATGATGAAATCCTAAGAGGGTTCGACCCTAATAATTGTTTTTTAGAACATTTACTAACACTTGGCCTCAAAAATTATTTTTTCAAGAAACACCTGAGAGAAAACAGAGACACTGGTGACAACACTCTTGCTTCTGATGCCGACGACCTGGACACACTGCAAAGCATCATTGAATTGTACAAGCAACAGGGAAAATACCCCGGTGAGAAGAGTGCTCAATCGATGGATAACACTCCCAAAAGTATGAAATCCCATAGCATCGCTCCAACAACCCACCACAACAAGAAAGGAACTCAAAATTCTTCAAATGGAGGAGGAGATAATGACCCTCATCACCCTAAAATTGATAGTTCTCACAAGCTTCTCATGGACAAGAAGAGAAATTTTTTTATAGGATAGGTGAAAGAGCTCGAAATTGAGAGTGACAAAATGGAACTTGAGCTTGATCTGGATAGTGTATTCCACAACCTTGATCATCCTGGAGACACGATCCAGCATAGTCATCCAATGGACATAGATGATACCAAAATTTTTGATGAAGATGAATCCTTCGTGTTCTAGAGCACTGTTTTTGACAGTGAGTCTAAAACATTAATTATCGAAAAGAGAGATGTAAAAAATAAGAAAGGAAAATCTCGTTCAGAGGTTAACCTTGTGAACATGCGATCGTTCAAAATCTGTCGACTTCACATAGAAACTAGAGATTCTCTTGATGATTCCATTGGAGGCATTGAGGCCGAGAACTCCAGACTGAAGGACCCCTTCAAGGAATTGGAGGAAGATTTGATTCCTATGGCATTTCTTTCCAGTCCTTTAGCAATATCCATGCCTACCACCCCTGCAGCCAAGTCAAAAGGATCCTCTAGCCTCCTCGCATCATATAGAGGATATGTGGAGAATAATATCAAGAAAATAATGGAACTAATTGTTGAGGTGTGGAAAACATCACAAACCATGGCTTCCCTTGGAACGAGGGCACATACTTTGCTCGAACATTTGCAGGCAAATTTAAAAAATGAAGAATGTTTCTATTTAGAAATGGTCATTCCTTTTGGCATCAATGTCAACAACATGACGTATATGAGAAGAACAGAACAAGATCTCCCCTCCAAAAACTAGATCACTCAATTAAATGCATGCTGGAAAGAGAAAGTGAAGAACCTGCATCTCATTGTCCAGTCATGTGAACAAGCCATATCAAAGGAAGAAAAATTATTCACAAAGATGACCAAAATAGACTTAGCCGGAAGGACCAACGAGTTCTAATACCCCAACTTAATCGTCAACTCCTTACCCTTAACTAAGAAAGCCTTCGATAAGCACGTTTATATTTTTAAGGCGTTGTCTTTGGAAAAGTTTTACAACATTCTTGAATATGGTGAAGATGACGTCGACAACTAGCTAGTCGACTATTCGGTACAGAATAAAGAAATTGATGAAGCTCTGCGTAATATTTTTATTGATCTAAGGGAATTAGAAAACAAACTTTTCAACATAAAAATCCAGAATGAGATCAATGTCACCCCCTTGAGAAGCTACATTGAAGAATGGGTCGAAAGGGAATTGAAGCCAGTCACCGACAAAAGGCAACAAGAAGTTGGCACGATTCCAGTAGCTGTCGACGACAACAATAAAAAGGCATCAAGAAGAATATATCAAAAGGGGTGATATGTATCATCACTGTAATTCTACACTTATCACATCTTGCTTTGTTTATCAATCCAGTTATTCCACTTTTTTAAATAGAAATTTCTAGCCAAAGACTGATACCTTTCAATTTCTTCCTTTCAAGTATTACACTCTACCATCGCCCACTTCTTCTTTCCGTAGTATTATTTCTTGTACATATTTCTCTTATGGTCCACGAGAGCCCCAATCCCAGTCTATATGACAAACACATTTAAATTTCTAGGAACATGTAACAGACAATATTATTTTGTGATATATTTCAAATAAAACCGTTTTTTTATCTCCTTTTATATTTATGTGCTCATAAATTTTTATCTTCAACTATGTTGAATGTCAATAAATTGTGTTTATTTAATTTGAATATAACTTTTTTTGTCCTGGCACATATAGAGACACACATGCTAGATGGTCTAGGAAAGAACAAAAAATTTGAAGATAGCAAAATAGATTATATAGTTTCAAAAAATAAATGGAGCTCTAGAGGCCACATGCCATTTACTGCATGTATAGCACCTGTGCTTCATGCTTCTTGCCACATCTCCATTGCAGTTTCCATCTACCTCCATTAATTTTTCCCCATCCCTGTGCATTTATTCCCAATTCAACCTAACAGGGACTAGGCTACCATGCAACACTTGTTTCATTAATACTTGAACATAACCAATTATACCAGCATGCGAAGTGATTTTCAAGTTTATTTACATTTTGTGACAACATTTCTACCAAATACGTACGAGATTTAATGTGTGGTCTGCTTTTATGTGATTTGATTACTTTTATAGGATTTCTTTTTATGTAAAAACCAAAAAGGGATTGACCTGCAATAAATGATAATAATATTGTTTTTAGGGCAACTAGGGTACCACTACTCCCCACATCATCGGGTGACTAGGGTACCACTACTCCCCATAACATCGGGTGACATCGTTGAATTTCATGATTGAATAGATAAGCAAACCAATCATTAATGTTACGCCAAACTAATGTTTTTTTTAATTATGTGTTTTCTAATGTCTTTTAATGTTTTTAAAAATATTTTTTATTTTTATTTTATTTTATTTTATTGTTTTTAATTAATATGATTATTTAATGTTTTTTATAATTTTTGTTTTTACTATTTATGTTTTTATTTTAATGTTTTATTAATTAATGTTTTTGTTTATTTTTTTAAATCAATGTTTTTTTTTTCCACGAAAAAAGGGTAATTCTATTATGTAGGTGTCTTAAGAACAACCCAGTCAAGGAATAAAAACCTGAAGGGGGCCAAAAGAAGGATTATAATATACAATGAAAAATACAATAATAGGAGCTGGGAAAAAAAACCCAAAGAGGCAGGAAAAAGCCCAGATTCAAGTAACCCCGCCATGATAAAAATCACTGGAAAAACAATCCCAACAAAAATAGCTAGAGTTCGAATGGACCAGGTCAGAGCAATATGAATTTCTCACATCAACATAACCAGATAGAAATGACACCATTGAAAACCCCGATCAACAATAACTCTAGCAAAAGCGAAGACCAGAAGTTGCACCCCTCAAAAAAAGACCTCAAAGCTTTGACCAAAACTCCTCAGCTGATATGAGGAAGAGAGAGTCATCAACAACCACCGAAAGGAACCATATCTCAGCATACATTAAATCCTTAACAAACCAACGAAACCAGAGAGAGGAATCCCAAATCCAGCAGTGAATCAGAGTGGAAGAACCTAGAAATGAACCCAGATCTAGGCTCACATTGTACAAACTACCATGCAACCCCAATAATGAATGTGATCCCAGCCACAAACACCACTCAATCTGCAAAAAATGAGAAAGGGAGGAGCTCTGAAGCCACTGAGCGATCAATGAAAGAATCCCCACACCCCTACAGTAAATAAAGGGCACGTAGAACATTATAGAAGAGTAAAAAGGCCAAACACACTTGCAACCCAGGGAGACAACAAAGAAAATAAGTAAAAAAAGGCCGCTACAGGCCGGTGCAAAAGAACAACAGATCGGACTGTACCTAGCCGCAACCAATTAATGTTTTTACTATTTATGTTTTTTATAACCAACATAGATCTATCTTAACCCCAGATCCATCAAGCACCCAAATGAATCCAATCTCTCTACGTGTAAACCTTTAACATTTCTTCAATTTTTGCACTCTAAACAAGGCTTTCACCTCGAGAGATTTGATCCATCTCAGAGCTTGATAGATGTGGGGTTAAGATGGATCTATGCTAGTTTAATACATTAATATTAAAGTGTTATAAAATATACTAAAATATTGAAAAACATTAATATACAATTACTATTTTATTTATTTATTTATATTAGTATGTTAATATATTATTATTTTAATATATTAATTTTTATTTATTTATTATTATTATTATATTATGTTATGTTACATGAACATCTCCCCCATACTTGTCTTTAGAGTGCCTTTGGGTACAATTAATATTTTTACACTATTATTAATGCTTATACTATTAATATTTTTATAACCACTGTTTTTACTATAAATGTTTTTATTATTATTTTGTTATAATTATTATTTGTGGTTGAGTGAGTGAGTAGTGTTACATGAACATATCCCCCATACTTGGGTTTAGAGTGCCTCTGGGCATAATTAATGTTTTTACACTATTATTAATGCTTATACTATTAATGTTTTTATAATTATTATTTTTACTATAAATGTTTTTATTATTAAAATTATTTATAATTATTTTTTTTGTTATTATTATTATTATTATTATTTGTGGTTGAGTAGGTGAGCGGTCCATCCACTTAATTAAAATCTTTTTCATTTGAAGCAAACAAGTACAATGATAATATAATAATAATAATAATAATCTATTTTTAAGGTCATGACCAAGCCACACCAAATTGGTGTATGAGACCCCCTTGTTTGTGGGACAAGGGACCCCCTTTTCCCAAAAAATTGACTGGTAAAGTCTACAGAGGTATGCATACCCTACCCCCCTCTGGATTTGAACTTAATCACAAGACAAAAAAAAAGACACAAATCAAATTTATATTCGATTTTATATTTATATTTATATTCAAATTTATTAGTTTCATAACCTTTCCAAATGACTTCATGAGGGGTTGTATAATGTTTTCTATTTATATGTTTGTTACAAATGAGTGGGACAACAGTTAAATCTGATGCTTTTAAACTCCCAAGCCATAAAATTAGTTGAACAATAATTAATTTAAATTTTTATGAAAAGTTATGAATTGTGCTATAATATGAAGATTATGCATTTGAAATTGTTTCTTTCTATTTTTTATTTTTATCATATATTTTATGGATATATTATCAATACAAAATTTATTAGCAATTTAAAAAAAAATAGATGTTATTGGGGATTTTTTTTATTATGTATATAATATTTATATTCATCAAAAGTTTTGGTTATAAAAATGTTTATTGTTCAATTTATAAAGGATAAATAAGGATATAATTGAAGTTGTATTTAGAATCAATTCCTTTGGAATTGGTTTTCGAATGATGAGTGTTTTCAAGAAGCACAATTTAAAATTGTGTTTTTTAAAATGTTTTTTTTTTCTTTATTATTAGGGAAGGTCATTATAAATAGTTTATTTAATATTTAATTTTTCATGTGTATTTATGTTGTTTTGATTATACATACTAGATCTAATCATTGTTGTATTTTTCTCAACTAAAGTTATGGACAACAAACAATTTTCAAAATTTAGTTGGACTCTATATCAAAAGAGGAGGAAACATACTTTACTCTTTTAAAAAATATCACCTCTACCAAAACAAAGTGCCACATATTTGACAATACACTTTACTTTTTGTTAAGGATGAAGAATTTATTGTTGCAACTACACCATATTTGTGAAATGATTGGTGTTGATGTAAACTAGCTTTGGGTGTATCATGGACTGGTATAGTCTTTATATAGTTATTGAATAAAATTGTCATGAACATAGTTTTCTAAATTTTGAAAAAATATTTTCTTAAATTTGAAAAGAGATTTTCTTAATATATTTGTTAAATTTCATTAAGATATTTGTTTAAGATAAATTTCTGAAATATGAAAATATCATATGACCTTTTTGATAAAATATTTTGTATACTTCATTGTTTTAAACATGCACTTTAGTAAATTCAATAGTAAAATAATTATACTTTGTATACTTATTTAGCAACAATTGTTCGTTCATGTATTGCTAACTTATATATATAATTCAATGTCATTTTTATAATTAAAACAAATGTTGAAAGGTTCATGAGCATTAACAATGCAACACAACTAGAACTAATATATAAAAAGAAAATGTACAATGTACGAAGGGATAGAACCTCAATAAAATGATCTTACCCACAACACAAGATACACATTATATATATATATATATATATATATATATATATATATATATATATATATTAACAATCTTAACATAATATATTTTGTATATATGGATGCATAACAATAATAGATTTTATCATGGTGGAATCTATAAACTGTATGATCCATATGTGGCATTAAGAATGCAACACAACTAGAACTAATATGATTCTACAATGTGTCATTTGTTTCCCGACATCACATTATGATGAACATTTACCCATGTCGCATTGTGACGAACATTTCCCAAAGTCGCATTATGATGAACATTTCCCAATGCCACAATGTGACAAACATTTCTCAATGTCGCATTGTGATAAACATTTCACAATGTCGCATTGTGATAAACATTTCACAATGTCACAATGTGACGAACATTTCCCATTGTCGCATTGTGACGAACATTTCCTGACGTCACAATGTGACGAACATTTCCTAGCGTTTCACTATGACGAACATTTTACCCTGTCTCATTGTGACAAACATTTTCCAACGTTGTAATGTCTCATTGTGACAAACATTTCCCAACGTCACAATGTGACGAACATTTCCTAATGTCACATTGCGATGAACATTTCACAACGTTGTAATGTGACGAACATTTCCTAACATCTCATTGTGACGAACATTTTCCAATGTCTCATTGTGACGCCCATTTGCCAACATTGCAAAAGTAAAAGATGATTCTACAATGTGTCAAGTGCTTCCTGACATCACATTATGATGAAAATTTCCCAACGTTGCAATGTGACGAACATTTCCTAGCATTTCATTCTGACAAACATTTTCCAACGTCTCATTATGATGAACATATATATATATATATATATATATATTACAACACACATAGTCATGGGAATGGTCATTTGTGTTCATGTATAGCCATGGTTATGGTCATGGTCAAGCATAGGCTATCACTCTGAACCATCGTCATGCTCATGGTCAATGTTTTTTTATTTATGCAATAATGTATTATTACAAATTAAATATCGTTTTAATGTTTCAATGCGTTATTAATGTATTTATTAATTTAATACTTTATTAACGTATTAATAATTTAATAATATATTATTTAAGAATGTATAAATATGATGGCGCGACGCTCCTACATACCCCGCAGGGTCTCTGCACCTGACCTCCCGGTCTTAAGGATCGTTCAATTTCCCCCCTCGAGCCGGAATGGCTCTTCTGATTCCCTGCTGGAATTTCTGATGAAAACCCGATCCACAGGTCCTTTCTTCACCCACACGGTTTTCTGCACTTAACCATGATCTTCCCTGACTCAGTTTCGAGTTTCGGGGTTTCGTGATCCCCGACGTCAAGAGTTCCTTTCCTCTTGAATCCCCAATCTCCGATGCACAATTTCACCGATACGCGCCTTTTACGCGTTAGCCCTCCTGACTATGCTCTGGTCCATGTGACCGCTAATTCATAAGACCGCAGCCTTATCCTTCTTTCGAGGTTTTGGGCTTCAAAATCCTGATGTGCTCTGATTCTCGTTAGCCCTCTAGGCTAAGCTCCTGGCCCACATGACCATCCCCCTTTATGACCATAGCCATACCTTCTCATCGGGGTTTTGTAATTTCCAATGTCCAAATACATATGTCCTCAGGATTCGCGATTCCTCGAATCCCGACACACTCTTTATGCACTAGCTCTCCTGGCTAGGCTCCTGGCCCATATGACTGTTATCCTCGTGACCGCAGTCTTACCACTCATCGGGGTTTTGATCTTTTCAATGCCGCAATGAATTGGCCCACGGGATTCCCGATCCTTCGAATCCCGATCCTCCGCTATGCTGACAGCTGGCCCCTTGAACGACACTTCCCACTTCTCCATTATGCTGACAGCTGGCCCCCACGATGGCTCCTTCCTCCTTGTCGGGGTTTCGGACTTCGTGATTCTGAAATGCCCAAACCTCTTGTCACCAGGATTCCCGATATCCCGATGACCAAAATGCCGATAGACGACTTCCTGTTGGAACTTTCCCCGATGACTCCGATTGTTGCCACGTGTCCCCTCAAGATGGATGGTTCAGATTTCTCCTCGCGTTTTCGAGACTTCTGATGTCTCGATTTTCACGACCTCAGGAACTTCAATTTCTCGAGTGCCAATATACCGACTCTCTTCGGATTTCTGACATCTGTCTCCTCAAAAGGATGGCTCATATTATATCGGGGTTTTCACTATGGACTTCCCCGATCTCCTATCCATAGGAATGTCGATATCCTGACTCCCGGCACGTTGATCTCCACCACGTGTCTCCACAAACAGACGGTCCAGATCTTCCCAGGAATTTTCCTATAGAAATTCCCGATCTCTTGTCATCGTGACTCCCGATTTCTCGATATGTGAAACCCCGATAAGTCAACCCTCCTTTCGGGATTTCACCTTGGCTTTCCCCAATGGTTTAACCACCATGTAACTCACGACAGATCTGACGGATGTCAGGTTCTTCACTCTAGATCTGACGGCTCAGATCACCTATTTCTCCTGTGCACCCTCTGGATGTGAATACCTTCCAACGGTCCATAACTCCTCAGTCGATCCGATGGTTGTCGTTGCTCCTTCTGAGATTTTGTGCACTTCCTTCCTGCACTTGGAGGAATTCCAAGTTCTCAAAGGCTCTAACTGATGCAGGAGCATATCTCCACGTCAACCAGCCAGCCACGCCAGTGAATTCAAATCGCACGCTAAAAGAGAGGCGTAGCCTCATTTGAAAGATGAAATGAATGTAATTAAATGGTTTAGTCTGTTGAGCCAGGAAGCCGTGCCTTTGTGCAGGTGTAGAGTAGATCGGCCTTTAATGTGTGTAATGGCTGAGATCTAGATCTGATTCTGGACTAGACAGCCCATTCAATGTAATTGAATAGGGTAGGTAGGTTTGGAGGGAAGCGCTCGAAGATCCCCCTCAGGTAAAAGAGATTTTCATATCTCATTTTGGATTAGTTGTAGTTGTGTTAGGATCTGCATGTAGAGCAGAGACGAGAAGAGCTAGAGAGAGCTTAGGAACACCATTGTAATTACATGCATTTGCCATTTAATATAAACAGAGCAGTTTTTCCTGCATGAATTCTGTGTTATGTGGATGTCTGTGTGTGTTCTTTATTTATGCCGTAGATGTATATTGTAGTTGTGCATTTGCAGGAGTGTGCTTGATTTTAGGTGAAGGTCTTTGAGGTTTCATGCCAGGAGGGCGTGACAGTGTAATGCGGTCTCTGAATACCGGTGGACTGAGGATGCACTTCTGAATACTGCGGGTTTAGACAAAGACGTGTTGCAGCACAGAAGCTGAAATCATAAACTCAGGAAGAAGACCTCAAGGTTGCTAAACACCTTGGAGGCAAGGCTATGTATGAGAGACACTGTTGCAGACAAAATCTCTGAGGAGTTCTGTAAAGCTCTGCCAGGTGGGCATTGAGCAGAAGCACAAGGTGTGTTTGGAGGAACTCCGCTGTGAGTTCAGAAGAGACAGAATCACTGAGGATTTTGAGAGCTCTGCCAGGTGGGCATTGAGCATATGCGCTGCAGTGCATTTGAGGAAGAACTTTGCTGAGAGTTTGAAGAAGAAAACATAATCATTGAGGGTTCCATAGAGCTCTGCCAGGAGGGCATCGAGCAAGTGCAAGGAGTGCATGAAAGGAGACAAAAGTGTTGAACGTTCTGTGTAAAAGATATTCTGCCAAGTGGGCATCGAGTAAGTGTGCAGACAGACACGGGCAAAAGAAAAGAGAACTCTTTGAATTCTGTAGTGTGAAGGAAGAGTCCACTGAAGGATCTTCTCAGGGTTGTTGAATACCCTGTAGACTCAGCAAGAAGTTGCTCGAGCAGAGAGGATAGCCAGGAGGGCATCCATACTTCTCCATTTGTGGGAGAGATGGAAGAAGGATAAAATCCCTTAGGGGGTCTGAGTGTTTGGAAAGCTCAGGACAGACAACATTGTGGGTGCGTGAAGACTCTGCAGAGGTGCATAAGTAAAATAATACTTCAAGGATCAGGAAGAAGGATAAGCTCAGGAGGGTGAATTATTTCATGCACAGAGTCGTGACTGCAAGGAGTGCAGGCATTGAAGAACTCATTGAAGGAGTTCAGAGTTCCCAGAAGGGCTCAGGAGGAATAACGTTTTCACATGCATTGGCGAAGCTTAGAGTCTAGGAGTTCTCAAAGGAAAAGGAGAACAAAGGTTGAGGCCTTTAGGAGCTGGAAATTCTTCCAAGTCTGGGAAGAAAGTGCAGAAGTTCAGGAGGTAGCACAGTAGCCGTCAGATTGGCGAAGGAAAGAGATCTAGACCGTTGGTTTTTACATCCAGGAGGAGCCTACAAAAGGAGAAGACCGTCAGCCGTCGGATCTCACTCGGATACCCGTCAGTCGTTGGATCGGGAGAAGATGATAAGATTTTAGCCTCTGGAGGAGCGCAGGGAAGGAGAATGGATCTGAGCCATTAGATCTGGGGTAGATACCCGACAGCTGTCGGATCTGTAGAAGTTGCGAGGGAGTTAAGTCCTCGTAAACAGGAGGAGAAATCCCGATAAGGGGCGTAACCATAGGGATAGTAGTCATCGGGAAATCGGAGTTCCTGAGGACAAGAAAGTTGGGACATCACAAGTCTCGAAATCCCGGAGAGATCGGGACCGTCCATCAAAGGGGACGCGTGGAAGAAATCGGCGCCATCGGGGAAAGGCCGACAGGGAGTTGTTGATCGGTGTTTGGGTCATCGAGATATCGAGGATCCCGGAGACAAGTGGTTTTGGCATTTTGGAATCGCGAAACGTGAAACCCCAATGAGTGGGAGCCAGCTGTCAGCATATTAGAGAAGGGGAAGAGCTTCGTTGTGTGGGGGCCAGCTGTCATCCAGTCGGGATTCGAGGAGTCGGGAATCCCGTGGGTATATGCATTTAGGAATTGGAAACCCCGAAATCCCGACGAGGGGTAAGGTTGTGGTCACAGGGTAATGGTCACGTGGACCAGGGGCTGAGCCAGGAGGGCTAGCTGAAGCAAAATCACGTCGGGAATCGGAGGATCGCAGATCCAGAGGGTGATTTTATTTGGACATTGGAAAGTTCGAAACCTCGATAGAAGTATATGGCTGCAGTCATATAGGAGAAGGTCATGTGGACGAAGATCTTAGCCTGGAGGGCTAGTGGGAATTAGGATGCATCGGGAATTTGAAACCCAAAAACCCTGATAGGAGAAGATAAGGCTGCGGTATTATAAGGACTAGTCACATGGACTAGAGAGCCTAGCCAGGAGGGCTAAGGCTGGGCAGAGAGCTCATTGGTGATCAGGAATCGAGAGTACAGAAACTCTTGACAGTAGGAAGCACGAAACCCCGAACCCCAAAATTGAGTCGGGGACAACCACGGTAAAGTGCAGAAGGCCATGTGGAGGAAAGAAAGAACCTGTGGACTGGGTCAGATTTTCTTAGTGATTCCTGAGGGAATCGAAGGAGCCATTTCGGCTCAGCAGAAGTGGATTTTTTGATCGATCCTGTGAGAAGGTGATTAGAGGTGTAGCTTGGCTTCACCTGCGTCAAAGTGGTATCAGAGCGAGTTCTTGTCTGTATATTTCAGGCGGGAAGAGGCAGAGGAGGAAAGCACTCTGATACACATGTCAAAGTGGTATCAGAGCGAGTTCTTGTCTGTATATTTCAGGAAAGAGAGGTAAGAGATGGAGAGTACTCTGATACAGATCAAGTGGTATCAGAGCAGGAAATTCATCTGTATATTCAGGTGAAAGAAGACAGAGTTGCTGAGGACTCTGTAAGGATTGTTTGCAGGTAGGCAACAATCAGGAAGGTAGTCAAGGAGACTGTAGGATGAAGCTGGAAACACTCGGGATGCAGAGTGATAACAGGACTATTAGGAAAGTAGGCAAAGACATCACCATGGTTACTGAAGACCATAGGCATGCTGGGAGGAAGAAAAGCAAGGCAGAAAAGCTTGTAGAAATGGATAAAGAAATGGATAAAGAGATCTATGAATTAAAGGCAAACATAGAGAAGCTCGAATTGTGGATGCGGCAGGATAGGAGGTTGAGACGGATGCGTGAATTGCCCATGAAGAAGGAAAAGGTAAAATGGCCAGTCAAGGAGTTGATGGTCAGAGGGCAGCGCAGGTTGTTGAGAAAGTGGTTGAGGTATGCCGAAAACCTCAAGGCCACAGGGGAAAATATTATTTATGTCTGTGAACCAGAGACTGGGAGAAGTCTCGATGATTTTGAAAATGAATTGGGATCGGCTGAGGACCTCAAGAACTGCCAGGAGGGCAGAGAAGAAATTCCAAATTGCCAGGAGGGAAATGAATTGAGATCACTGCGGGATCTCACGGACTATCAGGAGGACAGCTAGGGAATTTCACATTGCCAGCTAGGCAATGAAAGGAGATCGTTGTGGGATCTCAAAGACTGCCAGGAGGGAAGCGAAAGCATGTTAAACTGCCAGGTGGGAAGAGATGAGAATTCGAGACTGTCTGAAAGTCTCATGGACTTGGAGCTGAGTTCAATTCCGCAAGGGTTGTTGATGAAGATGGGATCGGTTGATCTCATAATCTGCCAGGAGAGTAGTAGAGACATCCCATATTTCCAGGTGGGCAGGGATGAGCAGGTGAGTTGGAATCAGCTAGAGGAACTCACCGAGCATATGAGACTTTCTGAGGGTCTCATAAATTCAGAGGTGAGTTTGGATCAGCATGTGCAGTTGACCAAGGAGGAAGATCAGGATAATATTCTGATGATTGGAGGGATTGGAGTATTCCTACCATTTGCCCAGGAGGAGGTAGAAATCAGTGTTGTAGATGCAGTAACAGCAACAAAACAGTCAGTTGAGACTGTCAAGGAGGAATTGGAGCAGACTTTGGAATCTTCCCAAGAAGGAGCAGGAGAGGAGAAGGAGCATTATGAGGAATGGCCTGATGATTTTGGCCAGGGAGCTGAAAAGAAAGAAGTTGCAACACTGATGTTTGTAGCAAAGGAAGCCGAAGAGCGAGCAGGCAGATTTATCACTCCATGGGAGATGGAGCTAAATATGCTAGAGGATTGGCTGAACAATCCAGAGCCAGCAAGAGAACTGACAGAATTTGCGCTATCATAGAAGGTGAATGAACATAAAGTCATTCAAAGGGAGACTGCAGAGCTGAAGTTTGCAGCAGAGTGGCAACTTGAGGCCACAGATGAAGATGAAGAGGATGGCATGGGAGATCATGATGATCTGCTCATGTGCCAAAAAAAATTGCAGCTGAGGAGACTGCATGAATAGGACCAGCTATGGGAGAAGCTGGATGCAGTGATCGAGGAGATCATGGAGCTGATGTTGAGGTCAGAAGAGACTGCCAGTGAGGAGCAGCTGAGCAGAAGGAACAAAGCAGCAACAGTGTAGCAGAAGCAGCAGCAGCAACAGAATGGAGCAGATGGGAAGCTCCAGATATTTTTTTGGAATCCAGGAGGATTTCCAACCGCTTAGAGGGGAAGGGCATGAACATAATCTCATGATTTTGCAACTGAGGAGTTTGATGTAGGAGCATCTCTCCATTTCATCCAGCCAACCATCCAGCCACGCCAACGAATTCAAATCACACACTAAAAGAGAGGCATAGCCTCATTTGAAAGCCAAAATGAATGTAATTAAATGGTTTAGGCTGTTGAGCCAGGAAGTCGTGCCTTTGTGTAGGCGTAGAGTAGATCGTCCTTTAATGTGTGTAATGGCTGAGATCTAGATCCGATTCTAGACTAGACAACCCATTCAATGTAATTGAATAGGGTAGGTAGGTTTGGAGGGAAGCGCTCGAAGAGCCCCCTCAGGTAAAAGAGATTTTCATATCTCATTTTGGAGTAGTTGTAGTTGTGTTAGGATCTGCATGTAGATCAGAGAAGAGAAGATCCAGAGAGAGCTCAGGAACACCATTGTAATTACAGGCATTTTCCATTTAATATAAATAGAGCAGTTTTTCCTGCATGAATTTTGTGTTATGTGGATGTCTGTGTGTGTTCTTTATTTATGCCATAGATTTATATTGTAGTTGTGCATTTGCAGGAGTGTGCTTGATTTTAGGTGAAGGTCTTTGAGGTTTCATGCCAGGAGGGCGTGACAGTGTACTACGGTCTCTGAATACCGGTGCACTGAGGATGCACTTCTGAATACTGCGGGTTGAGACAAAGACGTGCTACGGCACAGAAGCTAAAACCATCAAATCAGGAAGAAGACCTCAAGGTTGTTGAACACCTAGGAGGCAAGGCTGTGTATGAGAGACACCGTTGCATACAGAAGCTCTGAGGAGTTTTGTAAAGCTCTGCCAGGTGGGCGTTGAGAAGAAGCACAAGGTGCATTTGGAGGAACTCCGTTGTGAGTTCAGAAGAGACAGAATCACTGAGGATTCTGAGAGCTCTGCCGGGTGGGCATTGAGCATATGCGCTGTGGTGCATTTGAGGAAGAACTCTACTGAGAGTTTGAAGAAGAAAACAGAATCATTGAGGGTTCTGTAGAGCTCTTCCAGGAGGGCATCGAGCAAGTGCAAGGAGTGAACGAAAGGAGACAGAACTGCTGAACGTTCTGTGTAAAAGATATTCTGCCAAGTGGGCATCGAGTAAGTATGTAGACAGACACAGACAAAATAAAAGAGAACTCTTTGAATTCTGTAGTGTGAAGGAAGATTCCACTGAAGGATATTCTTAGGGTTGCTGAATACCCTGCAGACTCAGCAAGAAGTTGCTCGAGCAGAGAGGATAGCCAGGAGGGCATCCATACTTCTCCATTTGTGGGAGAGAGGGAAGAAGGATAAAATCCCTTAGGGGGTCTAAGTGTTTGGAAAACTTAGGATAGATAGGACTGTGGGTGCACGAAGACTCTGCAGAGGCGCAGAAGTCAAAGAATCCTTCAAGTATCAGGAAGAAGGATAAGCTCAGGAGGGAGAATGCTTTCACGCACAGAGTCATGACTGCAAGGAGTGAAAGCGTTGAAGAACTCATTGGAGGAGTTCAGAGTTCCCAGAAGGGCTCAGGAGGAACAACATTTTCACACGCATTGGCGAAGCTCAGAGTCGAGGAGTTCACAGAGGAAAAGGAGAACAAAGGTGAGGCCTTTGGGTGCTAGAAATTCTTCCAAGTCTGAGAATAAAGTGCAAAGGTTCAGGAGGGAGCACAGTAGCCATCGGATCGACAGAGGAAAGAGATCTAGACCGTTGGTTTTTACGTCCAGGAGGAGCCTACAAAAGGAGGAGACCGTCATCCATCGGATATCACTCGGATACCCGTCAGTCGTTGGATCAGGAGAAGATGATAAGAGTTTAGCCTCTGGAGGAGCGCAGGGAAGGAGAACGGATCTGAGCTGTTAGATCTGGGGCAGATACCCGACAACCGTCGGATCTACATAATTTGCGAGGGAGTTAAGTCCTCGTAAACAGGAGGAGAAATCCCGACAAGGGGCGTAACCATCGGGATAGTAGTCATCGGGAAATCGGAGTTCCTGAGGACAAGAAAGTTTGGACATCACAAGTCTTGAAATATCGGAGAGATCGGGACCGTCCATCAGAGGGGACGCGTGGAAGAAATCGATGCCATCGGGGAAAGGCTGATAGGGAGTTGTTGATTGGTGTTTGGGTCATCGGGATATCGGGGATCCTGGAGACAAGTGGTTTTGGCATTTTGGAATCATGAACTGCGAAACCCCGATGAGTGGGAGCCAGCTGTCAGCAGATTAGAGAAGGGGAAGAGATTTGTTGTGTTTGGGCCAGCTGTCAGCCAGTCGGGATTCAAGGAGTCGAGAATCCCACGGGTATATGCATTTAGGCATTGGAAACCCTGAAACCCCGACGAGGGGTAAGGTTGTGGTCACGGGGTAATGGTCACATGGACTAGGGGCTGAGCCAGGAGGGCTAGCTGAAGCAAAAGCGCATCGGGAATCGGAGGATCGCGGATCCAGAGGGTGATTGTATTTGGACATTGGAAAGTCTGAAACCCCGATAGAAGTATAAGGCTGCAGTCATATAGGATAAGGTCACGTGGACAAAGATCTTAGCCTAGAGGGCTAGTGGGAATTGGGATGCATCGGGAATTTGAAACCCAAAAACCCCAACAGGAGAAGATAAGGTTGTGGTCTTATGAGGACTAGTCACATGGACTAGAGAGCCTAGCCAAGAGGGGATAAGGCTAGGCAGAGAGATCATCAGTGATCGGGAATCGAGAGTACAGAAAATCTCGACAGCAAGAAGCATGAAACCCTGGACCCCGAAACTGATTCGGGGACAACCACGGTAAAGTGCAGAAGGCCGTGTGGAGGAAAGAAAGGACCTGTGGACTGGGTCATATTTTCTCAGTGATTCCCGAGGGAATCCAAGGTGTTGCTTCGGCTCAGCAGAAGTGGATTTTTTGATCAATCCTGTGAGCAGGTGAGTATAGGTGTAGCTTGTCTTTGCCTGCGTCACTAACCTTTGTCTTCCTTCTCCTCTGCGAACTCCTCACTCTGAGTTCTCAACTGCATGTGTGAAAACGCTGTCTCTCCTGAGCTTTGGGTACTTTGAACCCGTCAAAGGACTTTGAAGCTCCTGTAGTCCTTGCAGTTAAGATATTGTGCGTAAAAGCACTCGTCCTCCTGAGCTTATCCCTTCTTCCAAATTCTTGAAGGATTCTTGGACTTCTGCACCTCTATAGAGTCGTATGCACACATGGTGTTGTCTCTCCTGAGCTTCTGGTATGCTCAGACCCCTAAGGGATTTTGTCTTTCTTTCCTCTCCTACAGATGGAGAATATAATGCCCTCCTGGCTATCCTTCTGCTCCAGAAACCTCTTGCTGAGCCTTTCAGGGTGTTCAGCAACCCTGTGAAGATCCCTCAGTGGCTACTTCTTCAAATCATAGGACTCAAAGAGTTCTCTTCTCCTGTGCCATCTGCACAATATCTATGTGCCCTCCTGGCAGAGTGTCTTCTCACAGAACGTCCAACAGTTCTGTCCTCTTGTGCACCTATGCACCTGCTCAATGCCCACCTGGTAGAGCTTCACAGAATCCTTAGTGATTTTGTCTTCTGTCTGAACTCACAACAGAGTTCCCCCAATTACACCTTGTGCCTATGCTCAATGCCCACCTGGCAGAGCTTCACAGAACTCCCAACAGAGATTCTGTCTACAACTGTGTCTCTCCTACACAACCTTGCCTCCAAGGTATTCAGTAACCTTGAGGTCTTCTCCTAAATTGTTGATTCCAGTTCTTGTGCCGCAACACGTCTTTGTCTGAACCTGTAGTGTTCAGAACTGCATCCTCTGTGCACGGCTATTAGAACCCGCAACGTTCTGTCACACCCTCCTGGTGTGAAGCCTCAAAGACCTTCACTTGAAATCAAACACACTCCTGCAAATGCACAACTACAATATACATTCTACAACATAAAAGAACACTCACAGACATCCACATAACACATAATTCATGCAGGAAAATTTGCTTCTGTTTATATTAAAATTGGTAAACGCCTGTAATTACAAGGGGTTCTCGAGCTCTCTCTGGCTCTACTCAGACTTCTACTCATCTAACCCTACTAAGAGATACAATCGATCTTTTTTTTACATGAGGGGGATCTTAGAGCGCTTCCCTCCAACCTACCTACCCTATTCAATTACATTGAATGGGTTGTCTAGTCCAACATCTAGATCTAGATCTTAGCCATACAAACATTAATGGCCAATATAATCTACGCATGCACAAAGGCACGGCTCTACAGCTCACCAGCTTAAACATTAAAGTTACATTCAATTCATATTTTAAATGAGGTTGTGCCTCTCTTCAACTTTAAATGCACATGCTCGACATGGCTGGCTGGCTGGCTAGCTGACGTGGAGAGATGCTCCTGCATCAAACTCCTCATCTGAAAAATTCATGAGCTCCTACTCATGAGCTTCCTCTCTCAGTTGTTTGAAATCCTCCTGGATCCCAAATCATTCTTTGGAGTTGTTCATCTGCTCCATCTTGCTGCTATTGTTGTTGTTGCTGCTGCTTCTTTCTTGCCCAGCCTCTCCTCGCTGGTAGTCTCTGTTGACCTTATCATCAACTCCATGATCTCTTCAATAACTTTGTCCATCTGGTCCAGTGGCTGGCTCTTTTCATGCAGTCTCCTCAACTGCAAAAACTTTTGGCACATGAGCAGATCACCATGATCTCCCATGCCTCCTTCATCAGTTTCCAACTTTACCTGTTGGATGTGCACGCCCTGCACTTTCACCCTTTTCTCTAGGGATTCTATTTGTTCCCACAGATCATCCAAACTAATGATGTCTGCCCCTTCTTCTTCTGTTGCTACAAACTCCCATGTTGTAGTCTCTTCAGCATCTTGGCTGAAAATGTTGAGCCATTCCTCGGAATGCTCGTCTTCTCCTTCTACTTCTTTTGATGTCAGCTCCAATGCTACAGCTTCAGCTTCCTGGCTGAATATGTTGAGACACTCCTCAGAATGCTCATTTTCTCCTTCTTCTGCTTCTTCTTGGGCAGTTTCAAACACTTGCTCCAATTCCTCCTTGATAGTCACAACTGATTGTTCTGCTGCTGTTGCTGCATCATCTACAACACAGACTTCCGCCTCCTCTTGGGAAAATGGTAGGAATACATGAATTCCTCCAATCATCAGAATATCCCTTAGATCCTCCTCTTTTGTTAGTTGCACCTGCTGATCTAAATCCATCTTTGAATTTATGAGACCCTTCGATAGTCTCATCTTCTCTGTCAGCTCCTCTGGCTGATTCCAACTCACCTGCTCATCCCTGCCCATCTGACAATATGGAATGATTCCACTGCTCTCCTGGTAGACTATGAGATCAACCGATCCTATCTTCATCAGCAACCCTTGCTAAATTGAACTCACCTCCGAGTCCATGATACTTTCAGACAGTCTCAAACTTTCATCTCTGCCCACCTGGCAATCTAAGATGCTTCCGCTTCCCTCCTAGTAGTTTTCAAGATCCTGCAGCGATCTCATATCATTGCCCAGTTGGAAATGTGAAATTCCCTGGCTTTCCTCATGACAGTCTCCGAGATCCCACAGTGATCTCATTTCATTGCCCATCTAGCAATCTGGAATTTCTTCTCTGCCCTCCTGGCAATTCTTGAGATCCTCAGCTGATCCTAATTCATCCTCTTCACTGAGAAATTTCCCAGTCTCTGGTTCACATACCTGAACCATTTCTTCTTTCGGTCCATTGAGGTTTTCAACATACCTCAACCATCCTGTTAACAGCCTCCACTGTCTTCTGACCATCAACTCCTTGATTGGCCATTTTTATTTCACCTTCCTCATGGGCCATTCACGCATCCTTCTCGACCTCCTATCCTGCCGCATCCGCAGTTCGAGCTTCTTTATGTCTGCCTTTAATTCATAGAGCTCTTTATCCATTTTTGCAAGCTTTTCTTCCTTTCTCTTCCTCCCAGCATGCCTATGGTCTTCAATAACCATGGTGTTGTCTTTGTCTGCTTTCCTAGCAAACCTGTTGCTGTCACTCTGCACTAAGAGTGTTACCAGCTTCATCTTACAGTCCCCCTGACTGCTTATGGATTGTTTCCTACCTACAAACAATCCTCATAGAGTCTCCAACGCTCTGTCTTCTTTTGCCTTCTCGCTTCACCTGAAATATACAAGCAAGAATCAAGGCTCTGATACCTCTTGATGTGTATCAGAGTGCTCTTTACCTCTTGCCTCTCTTGCCTAAAATATAAAGGCAAGAAATCAGGCTCTGATACCATTTGATGTGTATCAGAGTACTCTTTTATCTCCTTCTGCCTCCTCCTGCCTGAAATATACAAGCAAGAATCAAGGCTCTGATACCA
This sequence comes from Picea engelmannii, assembly GCA_009831015.1. Classification (NCBI taxonomy): domain Eukaryota; kingdom Viridiplantae; phylum Streptophyta; class Pinopsida; order Pinales; family Pinaceae; genus Picea; species Picea engelmannii. The sequence goes on from ML810958.1 coordinate 108,095, forward strand.
CTTGATGTGTATCAGAGTACTCTTTTCTCTCCTTCTGCCTCCTCCTGCCTGAAATATACAAGCAAGAATCAAGGCTCTGATACCACTTGATGGTGCAATGCTCCTACATAGCCTGCAGGGTCTCTGCGCCTGACCTCCCAGTCTTAAGGATCGTTCAATTTTCCCCCACGAGCCGGAATGGCTCTTCTGATTCCCTACTAGAATTTCTGATGAAAACCCGATCCGTAGGTCCTTTCTTCACGCACACGGTTTTCTGCACTTAACCGTGATCTTCCCTGACTCAGTTTCAAGTTTCGAGGTTTCGTGATCCCCGATGTCAAGAGTTCTTGTCCTCTTGAATCCCCGATCTCTGATGCGCAATTTCACCGATACGTGCCTTTTATGCGTTAGCCCTCCTGACTATGCTCTGGTCCATGTGACCGCTAATTCATAAGACCACAACCTTATCCTTCTTTCAGGGTTTTGGGCTTCAAAATCCCGATGTGCTCCGATTCCCGTTAGCCCTCCAGGCTAAGCTCCTGGCCCACATGACCATCCCCCTTTATGACCACAACCATACCTCCTCATCGGGGTTTCAGACTTTTCAATTTCCAAATACATATGTCCTTAGGATTCGTGATTCCTTGAATCCCGACATGCTCTTTACGCACTAGCTCTCCTGGCTAGGCTCCTGGCCCATATGACTGTTATCCCCGTGACCGTAGTCTTACCACTCGTCAGGGTTTCGAGATTTTCAATGCCGCAATGCATTGGCCCACAGGATTCCCGATCCTTCGAATCCCAATCCTCCGCTATGATGACAGCTGGCCCTTTAAACGACACTTCCCACTTCTCTGATATGCTGACAGCTGGCCCCCACGATGGCTCCTTCCTCCTTGTCGAGGTTTCGGACTTCGCGATTCTGAAATGCCCAAACCTCTTGTCACTAGGATTCCCGATATCCCGATGACCAAAATGCCGATAGACGACTTCCTATCGGAACTTTCCCCGATGACTCTGATTGTTGCCACGCGTCCCCTCAAGATGGACGGTTCAGATTTCTCCTCACGTTTTTGAGACTTTTGATGTCCTGATTTTCACAACCTCAGGAACTCCGATTTCCCGAGTGCCAATATACCGACTCTCTTCAGATTTCTGACACCTGTCTCCCCAAACGGAAGGCTCAGATTATATCAGGGTTTTCACTATGGACTTCCTCAATCTCCTATCCACAGGAATGTCGATATCCCGACTCTCGGCGCCTCGATCTCCGCCACGTGTCTCCACAAACGGACGGTCCAGATCTTCCCAGGACTTTTCCTATAGAAATTCCCGATCTCTTATCATCGTGAATCCCGATTTCCCGATATGTGAAACCCCGATGAGTCAACCCTCCTTTCGGGATTTCACTTTGGATTTTCCCGATGGTTTAACCACCGTGTAACTCACGACAGATCTGACGACTTTCGGGTTCTTCACTCTAGATCTAACGGCTCAGATCACCTCTTTCTCCTGCGCACCCTCTGGACGTGAATACCTTCCAACAGTCCAGATCTCCTCGGCCGATCCGATGGATGTCGTTGCTCCTCCTGAGCTTCTGCGCACTTCCTTCCTGCACTTGGAGGAATTCCAAGTTCTCAAAGGCTCTAACCTTTGTCTTCCTTCTCCTCTACGAACTCCTCACTCTGAGTTCTCAATTGTGCGTGTGAAAACACTGTCTCTCCTAAGATTTGGGTACTTTGAACCCATCAAAGGATTCTGAAGCTCCTGCACTCCTTGCAGTTATGATCTCATGCATAAAAGCACTCATCCTCTTGAGCTTATCCCTTCTTCTGAATCCTTGAAGGATTCTTGGACTTCTGTGCCGCTGTAGAGTCTTACGCACACATGGTGTTGTCTCTCCTGAGCTTCTGGCACGCTCAAACCCCTAAGGGATTTTGTCTTTCTTTCTTCTCCTGCAGATGGAGAATATAATGCCCTCTTGGCTATCCTTCTGCTTCAACAACCTCTTGCTGAGCCTTTCAGGGTGTTCAACAACCCTGTGAAGATCCCTCAGTGGATACTTCTTCAAATCACAGGACTCAAAGAGTTCTCTTCTCCTGTGTCATCTGCACAATATATTTGTGCCCTCCTGGCAGAGTGTATTCTCACAGAACGTCCAACAGTTCTATCCTCTTGTGCACCTATGCATCTGCTCAATGCCCCCCTGGAAGAGCTTCACAGAATCCTAAATGATTCTGGCTTCTGTCTGAACTCACAACAGAGTTCCCCCAACTACACCTTGTGCCTATTCTCAATGCCCACCTGGCAGAGCTTCACAGAACTCCCAACAGAGATTCTATCTGCAACTGTGTCTCTCCTACACAACCTTGCCTCCAAGGTATTCAGCAACCTTGAGGTCTTCTCCTGAATTGTTGATTCCAGTTCTTGTGCCGCAACACGTCTTTGTCTGAACCCACAGTGTTCAGAAATGGATCCTCTGTGCACGGCTATCAAAACCTGCAACGTTCTGTCACACTCTCCTGGTGTGAAGCCTCAAAGACCTTCACCTGAAATCAAACACACTTCTGCAAATGCACAACTACAGTATACATTCTACAACATAAAAGAACACTCATAGACATCCACATAACACAGAATTCATGCAGGAAAAACTGCTTCTGTTTATATTAAAATTGGCAAACGCCTGTAATTACAAGGGGTTCTCGAGCTCTCTCTGGCTCTACTCAGACTTCTACTCATCTAACCCTACTAAGAGATACAATCGATCTTTTTTTTACATGAGGGGGCTCTTAGAGCGCTTCCCTCCAACCTACCTACCCTATTCAATTACATTGAATGGGTTGTCTAGTCCAGCATCTGGATCTAGATCTCAGCCATACAAACATTAATGGTCGATCTACTCTACGCCTGCACAAAGGCACGGCTCTACAACTCACCAGCTTAAACATTAAAGTTACATTCAATTCAGATTTTAAATGAGGCTGCGTCTCTCTTCAGCTTTAAATGCACGCGCTCGACGTGGCTGGCTGGCTGGCTGGCTGACGTGGAGAGATGTTCCTGCATCAAAATACTTCATTAATACATTAATGTATTAATTAATCATGTATAAATATATTCATTATAATATATTTAAACATTATAATAATGAGGTAATACATTATTATAAAGTATTAATGTGCATATGTATTATTAATACAATATTCATGTATCATTACTTTATTACTTTATTAATGTATTGAATTGCCTTAATAATGTATTACTTTATTATTGCATAAATATTTTATTAATGTGTTAATACTTTAATGTAATATAATGTAATACTTTAATGTATTTTTAAATATTTTAATACTTTTAATGTATGAATGTTTTAATAATAATAATAATAATTATTACTATTATTATTATTATTATTATTATTATTTGAAGATCACTAAGAAACCAGACACCAAATTGGTGTATGAGATCCCCTTTTTTGTAGGATCCATTAATGTAATATATTATTAATATATTACTACTTTAATAATGTATTGATGTTTAGTTAATATATTCTATTAGTAAAATTAATTAATTAATACATTACTAATTAATATGTTACATTAATACATTACAATATATGTAAATCTATTAATATTTAAATTTAGACATTATATTAATGTATTAATTAATTAATTAATACTTAAATAATTTATTATTAATATATTATTTTATTAGTGTTTTAATACTTTATTAATGTATTATTTATTAATGTATATACACTTTATTAATACATTAATATATTAATTAACAATGTGTTATTAATATAATACTTTAATAATGTATAAATACATTAATAAAGTAATATATTACTAATAAATTAATATTATATTATTATTAAATTAATATATTAATAACACAGTATTATAGTATAGCACATTAATAAAATATTATTAATTAATACATTAATAAAGCATTAAAAGATTGACTTTCAATTAATTATTATATTAATATTTTTGTACATTATTACTTTAATTTATACATTAAATTATTAATTGTATATTTTAATTTATTAATGATCTATTATTCCTCCACCATGCACGTCGCCGTCAACTAGCATAAACCACTTTATAAAAGTGGTTGATATACGTCGATCGACGCCATTTTCCACATTTCCAAACTAATGACGTCGATCGACGTATATCAACCAGTTTTATAAAGTGGTTGTTGCTAGTAATTATTAGTTCTCATATATAGAATTGTGGACTTAATAATTAAGATCATATGTTTTCTTTAAAAATATATAAGTTCAAATCCAACAATAATTACGCCATAAGGTGTTTCTCCATAGCAATCGATCCCTGATGTGATTTGTCAGCGCAATGTGAACTTTTGATTTGGTTCGAAAACCATTGGGTTGATTTGAACCGTCAACTTTTGATAAATAACCTATAATAGAAGTAGATGTTTTGGATGTGACTTCTCGGTCATACTCGTATATTACCATATATTAGTGTATTTTACATTGTTTATATTTTATTGTATATTTATATATTACTTACTTTTATTATTCTCTCTCTCTCTCTCTCTCTCTATATATATATATATATATATATATAATAATAATAATAATAATAATAATTATTATTATTATTTAATTTTAAGGTCATGGCCAATCCATACACCAAATTGGTGTTTAAGGCCCCGTGTGCTTAAATCGCGCTAGGGTACTTATCGAAAAATAGGGCTTATCACGACCCATAAATTCACTGGAGAATGGAGATTATCACAAAACCATGGGCCAATATTGAGGGCCAAAGGATGTGCGAGGCCCAATCATCAAATTAACATAAGTGAGCTAAATCAATGGCTCACAACCAATGTCACCTTGTGATATTGTGAGAAGTTTAATGACCTATAGGTGATGAAAAAAATGTTTCTACTGGACACGCATCAATTTCTGAATGGCGTCACATTGCAAGAAGGAAGAGGGAAAACCATCGTTGGGAGGGTTCTACAATGTTTTTCATGGTTTGGAAAAAACACTTATCACCCCTAGGCATAAGGCACACCTGGTCGCTAACCAAGCACCTCGTGGAGCTGACATGTCACTCCAACCCATCGTTCCATAGTGGACCCTGGGACTGATAGAATATGGAGTGGTAAGCCAACATGGCACTCATAGGGATGAATCCTCAGTTGCCACTTGGACGAGGAGGACCCATCGGAAGACACCAAAGGTATAGAAAAACACCTTGAACCTGATGACATACAAATTACTCTTGTTCCACATAGACGTTATTGTGGACTAGTACGAGGCCACCACATGTCCATCGATTTGCATTGATGTTATTAATGATGTCACTCAAATTTTCACGCCCTTCTCAAACTTTCAAAGTCTAAGCCAAGGAGAAGATTATGCATGGCTCCAAACCAAATGAAAAAATGGGTTTTAACAGATGTTGTGTTGTATATTGAAGTCGTCACTCCAGATTAGACCATGAGTTAGATAACCCCACAAAAGACAGGTGGCCTCATGTATGAGCATCATTACCAATAATCATACTGCCAATACAACCAATGAAGGAATAAAATGATTGGCCACACATATACACATATGATCATCAGATCACAAATTACAACAATCGGATGTAGAAAATCATTCCGCCCAGTAACGACCTCCCTAGATACGTGTCAAATTATTATAAGAGAAAACATTGGGAGGAAGTAAAAGCCAATCTATGAGAAATTTAACCACTGTAGTAAAATTTCTATGATGCCAACTATTAAGGAAGATGATATATATATGTGGATTTTTCCCCTAGGAGGGACCAGTCAACCATCATAATTATTGACACATGAGGAGCTTCACTTATTTTCGCAAAAGAGGGAAATATCCCTCTCTATTCACACTGACTCAGGCACAATAATAGTAGGACATTATACAGTTCATCATAAGATATAGTCATACTATATGACCAACACTCGACTAAAACAAATGACAAAGGACCTAGAGGGATGGTCTATAACACTCTACATCATCAGGTGACTGTGACTGAGAGTAAGGGCCAAGCCATTCTTCCATCCTACAAATGGACTCACTTATTCAAAATCAAAATGCATTTAGTGCAAAAATTTCATACAATCGAGCTATTTTGAAGGATCTAGACTGAATGAGCTCGATTTGGTAAAATTAGTTGTCCTAAAAATACTTTGACAGGATTTACATTGGTAAAAAACAATTTTTACTAAACAAAAACCATTCAAGAAACCATAGGTGTTGCCAAGAATCAAGAATCTATATTGGGTCAAAAAGTGGTTTTATATTGTTAAGGAATCTATAAAAGGGAATAAGACACTCATTTGAAGGGTCAACACTTTTGGGAATTAAAGACGTTGTTATACTCAAAGCTGCAAGATCATAGACCTCAAGCATAGGAAAATGATGAAGGAAACAAGCCTAAAGAGATTCATACACTATGTTATGTTCAGTCTGTAAAACCCATCTTCTTCTTCTTCCATCGTATCTGTCTTCTAGTAAATCCATTTCTCCCATTATTGGCTACTTGGATAAGATATGATTAACAAAATATTACTTAGGTAGTATACTAATACCACATTCAATTTTACTGCATGATGTTTTGTCATGGCATGGAATTTAGTTCATCTTTACATGACCAATTCTTGTCATTTTATTTATGTATTTGAATGTATGTAGAGGGTACCTCCATATGTTTGGATGTATGAAGATTTAAAACTGTATGAAGCGTGTTATTCCATATATCTTAATACATTTGTTATAACTACTAAATTTTTAATTGCTCAACACATTTTTCTTTCTCTCAGAAACTACAAGATTCATTCTCAGAAATGCCTTGTATGTTTAATTTTTTTCTTCAAAATTCATCCACTCATCCCCTTCCAATTTAAATGTCTAAAATACACATGGTCACATGCCTCTTGAGGTTGAGGGTTTTAATCATCTATTTTGAAATTGTTTGAGGGTTAGGAGAGAGATATCTAAGAAATTCCCACAACATTCGTTTGTGCAAGCATGACTTTAAAGTTTATTCTGATATTTAGCTCAAGGAAAAACTTTTGAAATGGCACCATTTCCGGGGATGGAATTTGAAGTTATTTTTCCCTTGGGTATGACATTGTAACCTATGATACTTGATGGTGAACAAGTCCTAGACACCTATATTTTAATATTTCACTTAGTGACTCCACAGAAGGAAATTTGGAATTCACAAGAAGACACACTAGAAGAAACCATGATATTCCCCAGATTCCAGTGTACTTAGATCTAGAGAAAATTGTTATCTAGAGAAACATTAGAAAACAACAACTCTCTTCTTCCCCAGGTAATCCTTATGTAGAATTATCTCTTTTTGATATATATCTGATAGACATACCTTTAGAATCACATTCTAGTTAAAATATTTCTCAAACACCTCTGATAGATTTACTGAATTTTCCTCTAGATTTTCCTCAAGAAGGGAGTTATTCTCTAAGATCCTTCTTGAAAGATCTAGCAATTCTTCTATCTTTCGAAGCTAATAATCTTATCCTATAAAGTCTCATGAATGGCATAGGAAGGAGTAGATGTGGGGGAAATCAACCTCCACCTCCACCATATTTAAATCCATGGGTAGCATCCAGATATGGTCCCTTGAATTTTCCTCCAAATGTCTAGGAGCTCCCCAAGAATTACCTAAAACTATTGGCAAAATATGATGGGGAGAAGACCATCTCTGTTGAATAACACATGGGTACATTCCAAGACTTCATTGGTAACCATTTTTTGGAGCATGATGATGTCATTATGATATCATTTGTCCAAAACTTGGAGGGGGATTTCAGAAATTGGTTTAGGGAGCTACCTGCTACCTCAATTGGTACATGGAAAACATTAGAATCAACCTTTATGAGACAATGGGGAGAGAAAAAATACAACCTCTATTACCCGACCAAATTTTTCTCACTAAAGAAGAAATAAAATGAATATGTTGTTGACTTCAATAGAATATTCAACAAATTCTATAACAAGATCCCTAGAGATATAAAACCTTCACAACCAACAACAAAAGTTACCTATGCTGGAGCATTTGATGCTTATTTTTCCATGGTGTTGGGGGAAAGAAGATACCTAACCTTGCTTATCATGCAAGAAAGTCAAATAATAATTTGGCACAATTTTTTCCCAATATAGACTCCCAAGATGCAAGGATTGAATATATGTCTAGATTGATTAGGAACCTGTCAAACAAGATGTCTATATTCTATATTAAGGGTAGTAATTCAAAAAAATATACTAAAGAGGGAGGTATTAGAAACCCTAATCAACTCATAAGACCCTTTAATCCACAAGTGATGAGAAGGGAGAGAAGAAATGAATAGCAACCCATCCAACCCCTTGTCAAAACCAATAATGATAACAATCTTATAGAATATGTGATGGATGAGGAATATGTTGTTTATATATAAAAATTTCACCTATTCCAGGATGAAAATGATGCTATCCATTTAACTCGGAGTGATTATGAAAATTCACTAAATCCTAGGAGGCAAATTCCTAAAAGTGAGTTGAGTCAAGAAGCATTTTCTTTATCTCAATACATGATGTTTGCTGATGCATTATAGGATGCGATGCATAAGAAATATGACCTTATACCTAGGAAGAAAGTGATTGGGCCAGATAGTCAACCCCATCACAAAAATTCTCCTCTAAATCAACCCAAAGATAAAGCCAAAGAATTTTTAGATACAAAAAATGAAAATGATGTTTTAGAACCTTTGAAAGGGGAAAATGAACCTAAAGAAGCTGAAAAAATGTTTACTCATTCTAAATTGAGCATGAATTATCAAACATTAAGATCCCTGTACTTGTAGTTGAATTGGGTAAAAATCCCTCTTATTGTAAGAAGATTGAAAAAGGAATGCATGGAGGGGGACCCACAAACCCACCAAATACTTTGAATGTTGAAGATGAATGCCCTACTATTGTATTTGGACCTCACATAGATGACAAGGAAGAATATGTTTCCCCTTTTTATGTGACACTGGATATTCATGATAAAAT
>ML810959.1:34326-54895 GCA_009831015.1 Picea engelmannii
CCTCCTCCTTCATTTAATGCCACCCACCTTATCCCTCCATGTAATACCTTATCCTTCCATTCAATACCCTATCCCTCCATTCAATGCTTTATCCCTGCATATGTAAAATTTTCTAATAATAAATTAAAAGTTATTAAGCCTTTAATTTGTTACCCAAACATTAAATGTGTTAATTAATCAATCAATTAATTAATCAACATATATTAAACAATAATTAATTAATTAATTAATCAATATTATTAATAAATAATCATTATTTAACTAATACACATTAGGACAATTAATTATTTAATTAACTATACTTGATAAACCTTAAGCAACTATTTAACTAGGGTTGTTACAAATATTCATACCCCCCTTCAACTTGTCCAAGCTATCTACAATGCCTTTCAACTATTGTTATTAAAAGTCTTCTTCTATTGAAGCCCCTGCATTGATTGCAAGGGCAATAACATTTCCTATCACCCTTTTCTTCCAATTCCACACATTTGAAGCATCCTATCATTTTCCTCTGAAGTAATGTTATATGGCATTGTAATTAATTTTTACAAAAAAATCCAATGAAACAATATAAGTACAATATATGAATATATTCTACCAATTTCACACATGTAAATGTATTTCTTTAGGACAAAAAACATAACACACATAATAGAGAGGAAGAGGAGCTATGACCCCATTTCAGGAGAGGAATTAAAGGAAAGGGAAAAAATTATGGTTTCAATTTCGTCAAACAATTGGGGAACATTATTCCAACATTTGTAAAATATTTTGTTAAATGGTTGTCATGCATCCTCCAACCTTTTGCACTGGGTCAAAATCCAATATTGTTGAAATTAGGTAAAGAGAAAAAACTTGAGATATCACCCTAGTATACAATATTTAGGATTTATAGCATATCCACGATCTTGTAACTTGTAACATGTAAATGACCAACAACATGCATGGATTTTTCCTGGCAGGGCATGCATTTTTCATCATGTCCTATTTTCATGCTTTGTTATGCATTTTCCCATTTATGCATTTTTTTGCATTTACAAGTCAGTTTTTAGACTCTGTGCACAAAAGAGGGTTTTTGGTTTGAAAATGAACAATTTGAATCACTCAATTTCGAGTTCATATGAGTCATGGGCGTGCATTTTACAAAAAGACAATTTTACCCTCAATTTCATAAAAGTCTTCAATCTTGGTTCAAGGTAGAAGTCCTATTTCATTTGAATCTGCACTTAGGGTGATATAGGTAGATTTATAATGTTATTATGTTCACCAAAAATCTCTTATAACTAAATTTGGAGCTATATAAAATAATGGGCATGCATTCCATTAGGTCACTTTCTACTATTTTGGTCTTTCAATTTACAAGGCATATTTTGCCTCTTTTACACAACAACCACATTTATGTTTTAAAATGAAAATAAAAATATGTACATAGGTGTAAATTAAATAATACACCCTCAACAACTTGAATCACTCAAATTGGAGGTGTTTTAAGACCTGAGTGACCATTTTTTTGAAGCATGGCATGCATTTTACACAAGGGCATAAGTTAGATTTTAAAAGAAAAACATGTATTTCTTATGTGTGAGTGTGCATTTTTATATGTGGAGACTATAACAAGATTGAATTAGGGTTTTATGCAACAACATAAACCCAATTAATCCTTCCATTATTTTCCAAATGGTTGGCATGAAAAATGAGTAATGGAAACAATGAGGATTGAATGGGTGGGAATTTGTAACATACCCATCCTACAATAAGGCATACAATATTTCATGCCTTAGGATTGTATTTTACAGGACATAGTGGGAATTTTTAGAAAAAAAAAACTTCAATTTTGCATAAAGGGTAAAAACTTCCTTGTAAAACAAAGAGGTCAAATTGTTAAAACTGGCCATGTTGCAATGCACGCCAAACGGTGAAATTGGTATGATTATGTCAAGGATATATAGGCTTATGAAACATCCATTTATGTAGATAAATTATGCACACCCTATGGTGAAAAATTCACACCCTAAAAAGGAAAAATGCATGAAAACATGACAAATGACAATTACATGCCCTAGGAAGAAAATGTATGCCTTGTGTTGGTAATTGTATGTTGACCTTATAAAATTACATGAAAACAAGCTATTCAGGAAAATGCACACCCTGTAAGGGAAAAATGCACGTCTCAAGTTGAAATTGGCCTTATTGAAATGCATGCCCAATTGTGAAATTGGTACGATTATATTAGGGGTATATAGGCTTTGTTGGACTATGATTGTCATTAAACCAAAACCCACAGAAATTAGTTTCCACCAAAATCACCAGATTTGGGATCCACGAGAGGTTGTTAACCCATGTCGTGAAAGTCATGGGAAGTGATGAACCCAATGTCCAACAATATCCCCCCCAACGTGTTTCGAGAGAGTTTTAAACTCAAGACCTACCACTCTGATCCCTTGTTGGACTACGATTGTCATTAGACTGAAACTCGTAGGAATTAGACTACGCCACAATTGCCAGATTTAGGATCCATGAGAGGGGGTTAACCCATGTTTCAAAATGACAAGAACTGAACCCAATGTCCAATAGGATTATGAAACATACATTCTTTCAGATAAATTATGCATGCCCCATGGTAAAAAATGCATGCCCTAAAAAGGAAAATTGCATAAAATGCATGCCCTAAAAAGGAAAATTGCATAAAATGCATGAAAATAGGCTAGATGTCAAATGCACATCCTAGGATGGAAAATGTTGGAAAATTGGCTATCATTGATGTCAACCTTAGAAAAATTCCTAAAGCAAATCTCATAAGCCCCTAAAAGTGACGATGATCTGTCCACTTGAAGAAGCATTTTTTAGGAAATGCAGGGCACTTCCACACTAATCCTAGAAGAAGAGAGGAATAATTTAATCAAGAAAGAAAATGACACAAGCAATCACACAATACACTGATATTTTACCCTGGAAACCCTTAACCCATAAAACCAACATTCCTTTGAGCATTCTACTCTCTTGTTGTCTTATTCATTTAGAATAAAAGGTTAGATGTCTAACCTTGGTCCACACCTAAGAAACAATCGACATCTTACCTTCTTGCACATGCAAGAATAACCCTGTAGCCAATTCAGATTACATATGAATGATCAATAACCTATGATTTACACATGCAATAATGTATTTTTCATTAGCCTTTACAACCTTACAACACACCTCTTTATAGGATTTACAACAGGGAAAACCCTAAATATTGGCACCCAAACACGGTTGCAGATCCATGCATGTCATTGGCTAAAATTCCTACAAATACCAGGATTCTGTTACAATCAACTCCAAGTCAGGTTTACCAATCAACTACCAGTCGAACTCCATTTGGTCTCTAGTCAGTCATCTCATGCCTGCACTTTGAAGTCTTATTGGTTGACTTGCCGTCAATATATTCAACTTTGAATTTACTCGGTCGACTCCCTCGACCTTCGAATTGCGATCGATCTACCTAGGCTTCGACTTGTTGTCGATGCTGTCAATATACCTTGACTTTGACCATCAATCAATTCATCTTGACTTGAATTTCACTGCAAAGAATATAACAACCAAAAATTCTCCCACTTGTTGTGTTCTTTGTTGAAACATAATATTCTTGAACGTTCATTCACAGACCCAGGGCAACAATTCTCATTGCCTCTTTGCACCAAGAGAACTTCACAACACTCATAGACTTGGTCAACGAGTCTGCTATGTTTTCCAACATGCCTACTTTCTCCAGTAGCACCTTATTACATTCCACTGTGTCTCTTACGAAATGGTATTGTACATCAATGTGATTAGTCTTTGAATGATAAGTAGGGTTCTTTTCCAGAAATATTTCACTTGGACTGTCATAACTTACCTTCATAACTCTCTTCTCAAACCCGATTCCTGAACACAATATTTGAATCCATACTGCTTCTTTTCTTCCATGAGTGGCCTCCATGTATTCAAATTTTGTTGTCGAAAAGTCTATGACCTCATGTTTCTTACTCATCCAACTTATTTCTCCACCGAATATATTGAAGACATATCCGTTGGTTGACCTCCATCGATCCATAACTCCATCCCAATTAGCATTGACAAATCCATGTACATCTAATTTACCACTATCACCTCCAATTTTCCCTTGGTAGAATATATCATAGTCCTTCGTACCAAAAAAATACTGGAATACTCTCTTGAAAGTTGTCCAATGCTCCTTTCTATTTGTCGACATGTACCTTATCAACACTCCCACTGCATGGGCAATGTATGGTCAAGTGCAGACCATCACATACATTAGACTACCAACTGCAATTGCATAGGGAACACATGCCGTGTCCTATATTTATTCTTGTGTCTTTGGATACTATTAAGTAGTAAGACTTGCTCCCATAGGAATTGACACCTTCACTGATTTGCAATCCTACATGTTGAATCATTTCATATCTGTTTCAATAAACTTCATCTGATTCAACTAGATATTTCTAGCAGCTCGATCTCTCTTAATCTCCATTCTTGGAATGAAGTTAGCTTCACTGAGATCCTTCATGTCAAACTTGGAGGATAAATGCTACTTCACCTCCTTTATTGTGTCCATTTTGTTTCCAATCAACAACACATCATCAACATACAAAGATACATATATGAAACTCCAACCTTCTTCCTTGGAATATATTGAATGATCAACTTTACTTCTCACAAATCCAAAACTAAGGATGTATGTGTCAAACTTCTGGTACCACATCCTTGGCGATTGATTTAGACCATAAATGGATCTTTTGAGTTTGCACACCAATTCTTGCTTTCCTTTTACTGCAAATCCTTCACGATGTTTCATGTAGATTTCTTCTTCTAGGTCCCCATGTAGGAACATTGCTTTCACATCCATCTATTCTGTCTCTAGATCAAATGATACAACCAGAGACATTAGTACCCTAATAAACGTTAGTTTTGCAAAAAGGAAAAAATATCACTGAAGTCGACTCCCTCGACTTGGGAATAACCTTTCTCTACTAGTCAAGCTTTGAACTTCTCGACTTGTCTTGCAACATTCATCTTCTTCTTGAACACCCACTTGATACCGACAGGCTATCTTCCACTAGGTAACTTGAATAAATAACATGTCTCATTATTGTACAAGGATTCCATCTCTTCGACCATGGCATCCTTCCAAAGTTTACCCTCTGTCGATTCAACTGCCTCATCGACCGACTTGGGCTCATCGTCGATGGTAGTTAACACAAATGAGAGACAAAATTCAGGTGTACTATACCTTTCGACTAGTTTTATTTCTATTTATGACCTCCTTACCACCAAAGTTAGTTTTTCCACCTCTTCCTCAGATTCATCCGACTCATCTGAATCATCTTCTTCATTCCTTAGTTGAAACCACACTGTATTAGGATTATTCTCGGTCTGAACAACTTCCTTAGGCTCATACTTACCTCTAACTTATATGAAGACCACATCTAGATTGTACATTGTTGTCCTTGATGCAAGATCCCAGATCTTATATCCTTTCATCACTTCTTTGTAACCAATGAAAATACATTTGACTGCCTTGTTGTCCAGCGTTCTCCTCTTTTCCTTGGGAACATGCAAAAATTCATCACAGCCAAACACTTTGGGATGTGCCACCGAAGGATTTTTACCTGACCATACCTCATTTGGATTCGTGTCAAATAGCACCGACGAAGGAGACATATTCACCATATATCTTGCAGTCTCGACTGCCTCCACCTAGAATTCTTGTGCGAGCCCAACATCACTAAACATGCTCCTTTCCTTATCCATCAACATTTTGTTCATTCTCTTGGAAACTCCATATTTCTGTGGGGTATATGGTGTGGTATTTTTGTGTGATATGACACATTGGTTACATAGCTGATCAAATTCCTTTCCACATAATTCACCACCATTGTGAGTCCTCAACAATTTAATCCTCTTCTCTGTCTGGTTTTCCATAAGAGATTTAAACTCCTTAAATCTCTTGAAAACCTATGATTTCTTCTGTAGGAATTATATCTATGTCTTCCTGGAAAAATCATCTATGAAGGAGACATAATAGAGGGATGCACTGATTGAAGGCACTGTAACTCGACCAAACACATCATTATGCACTAGTAATAGAATCCCATTTTCCCTTGTCACTCTAGTTGGGAACCTCACCTGAATTTGTTTCCCATATATACAATGTTCACAAAAGTAGGCTTCTAAACCACTTTGAGGAAAAAAATTGACCATACCTTTGCTTTGCATATATTGAAGTCATTTTTCTCCAATGTGTCCCATTCTCTGATGCCATAGCTTGTTCATGCTGACTTCATCATGTCTTGTCAAGTCGGTATGAACCAACTTGGCTCGAGTCAAGTGGAGTTGTGTTGACATCGAGTTGGGTTGAGTTGTAGTCGAGTTGATTTTAAGAACAACGATGTTGTTTCATCTAGTATAGGGTACCAATCCAAACCAAGGATGATTTTAGGGGCTAAATTTTGCTCATGGGCTAATTTTCCAAGGTTTTTCCAAAAACAATATTCGCTATTCTAAAAATGGTTTGCCAAAAATCTATAGGAAAAAATTATTTTACCTTAAAAATAGCGAAAATGTTATACAAACTATATAAAATCCATATAAATTTGAAAATTTTTACAAAAATATCACCAAACATTTTATAGTTGGCATATGAAGGATGAGTAAAATTCACTAAGGTTTCTGTATTTTAAAATAAATTTACATCCTTAAAATTATCCTTGATCCAAACTCCTCTCATTAAGACCATCCCACCTCTGACCATCTTGCATGAATTCTTTTGAAACAGAGTATGCACACAGACATCGTTCATCTTACTAACATATATCAGGTTTCTTGCCAAACCTAGAATGCGTAGCACACCTGGAAGGGTTCTTTTCCTCCCATCCTCCAGTCTCAATGGAACTCTTCCCTGTCTGAAAATTATGGTTGTCAAGTCATCCCCCAAGAGCACATCACCCCCATCATATCATTCATACTCACATTCCTGAGTCGACCAACCAAACATCTTGATCTGACTGTGTACTGGTCAGCGCTAGATACACATCACCTCCCTTGTCCAAGGTTGTTTTACTCTCAGTTGACTACTTCTCTTGGAATATAGCACTCACTTTTGTTTCCTTTGATGTACAATCCTTTTTATAATTCCTAGATTTACCGCATTTCCAACATCTTCTCGTCGGTTGACCTGAGGATTTAGATCTACCATTCAACTTGAATTTTCTACCGGAGAATCTTCCTTTATCTTTGTATATCAGTCGACCTCTCACTATGAGAGAGTCTTTGGTCGATCCTTCCATTTAATTTATTCTCCTTTATTCTGTCAATGGAGAAGTAACCGTGTCCTCTAGCGCTAGTTTCATTGTATTACTCTCAATATTCATGACTAAGCTATCCCAAGAGTCTAGAAAAGAACATAATAGGTTGATACACTTCTCCTCATCAATTATCTTTATATCCACATACGATAACTAGCTTAACACGGTATTAAACACATTTAAATGATCAATCACTAAACTTCCATCACTCATCCTCAAAAGATATAGTTTATTTCTGAGAAATAACTTATTTACCAAATATTTTGACTGGTATAAGCTTCCCAACTCGTCCCAGAGTTTCTTGGACGAATCTTCACCCGAGACATTTAGTAGCATCAAATTTGCAAGACAAAGTCAAGTCATACTTCTTTCTCTTCTTTAGAGTTTCTCCCATTCTTTCATTGACATGCCTATCTGCTGGGTACCTGGATAGACCGTTGTCTATTGTTCTTGATCTACAAGAAGATATTCCATTTTAAGCTTCCAAAGGTCAAAATTATGGCCATTGAATTTTTCTATCTATATTCTGGAACTGCTTACCATTATTTATCGTGATCTTTAACACAATTTATGACTTATGACTCTTACTGTACCTAGGGTTTAGTTCTCAGATTCAATATTTGCAAATCAAGAGCTGATATACTCGCCAAATCATAACACCACTATGATAACTCACTTCTCAGGGAATACCTAAGATATGATACCGCATGTTAGGAAATGCTGGGCACTTCCACACTAATCCTAGCATAAGAGAATAAGAATTTAAGAAAGCAAATGACACAAGCAATCAAATAGTACACCGAGATTTTAACTTGGAAACCCTTAACCAGGAAAACCAACATTACTTTGAGCATTCTTCTCTCTTGTTGTCTTATTCATTCAGAATAAAAGGTTACATGTCTAACCTTAGTCCACACCTAAGACACAATCGACATCATACCTTCTTGAATAGGAAAGAACAACCCTGTAGCCAATTCAAATTACATATGCATGACCAACAACCTACAATCTACACATGCAGTAACATATTTTTCATTAGCCATTATGACCTTACAATATGTCTCTTTATAGGATTTACAACAGGAAAACCCTAAATATTGGCACCAAAAAATGGTTACAGATCCATGCATATCATTGGATACAAATCCCGAAAAATCCCATGATTCTATTACATTCAACTCCAAGTCGGGTTTACCAGTCGACTACCAGTTAGCTTCCATTTGATCTCTAGTCGGTCATCTCACACCTTCACTTCGACCTCTTTTTGGTTGAATTTCTGTCGATATCATCGAATTTGAATTTACCCAGTCGAATCTCTCGACCTTCAACTTGTTTTCGATCTAACTCGACTTCGATTTTCTTTCGATCTACCTCAACTTCAACCGTCAGTCGATTCACTTTGACTCAACTATCAATGAAAATAATATAATAACCCAACAACATTGAAGAACCTTGAAGGATCATTTACATAAGTGTATCTAACTCCAAAGTGGTCCCCTTATGACATAGCTTTTAAGCATGACCCTCATGGGATGAGATAAAATATGGTTTTTTCCACATTCCCACTTTGAGTTGTATAAAAATGGAGTCTTGAAGTGTTGATACTGAGAGGGGGGTGAATCAGTATCAAGTACAATTTAATTTTTTTTCCAACTTATACTTAAACCATTCAACTATATCCAATGAGCAATGAACAATAGTATAAGAGTTACACCAATACACCACAATACACCATGCACAATATATGCGAAATAATCAATAGTTATTGTTCAAGGGAAGTAATGTCTTCCAAAGGTAGCTACAACTTCCAAATGTAAAGGGAGGGGTAAACCTCCAAGAGGAAGATACAATCCTCCGATATCAATAGAGGATTTAACTCTCCATCCTTTCCCCTTCCTTCCACCCAAAAATAAGTTATAGAGAGAATGGTAGACTTTGTTCAATTCTAGTTTATTCAGGAGACCTAACTTGTACATAATGCCTCGCGCTCCATATTTAACATAATATTATGAAACTTGTACAAAAGAAACTAAAGTCCACACTCTTTCCAATGAAATTTGTCCCACTTCATTTGGATTCTCTATGAATAAGTTATGACTGTTTTACCCAGAATAAGTTATGACTGTTTTACCCAGAACACCCGTTTATTGACTAGCTTCAGGACTGGTAAAAACCCTATCTTCCACAGAGTGTATCTCCATAATTATAGCGAATCAAGAGCTGAAAATTTTACCACAGGTACCTTGATATGTCTTCTCAAAACCATAGCAATTTCACCATATGAATCATTCTAGAAATAAAGTTATAGAGAAAATGGTAAGATGACCTGAAAATAACATACCTTAGAACACATCACCAAAAGACTTCATCCTCCCTTGAAATATGGCCTTCTTTACTTCTGATTTCCTCTGAAATTTGACTTGTGTATAAAATGAATGTATAATGATATTTATTTATACCATTTATGTCACTTCCTTTTAACATTAGGGCTGACTTGACACTTTCTTATTTTGTAATTATGTTATAGTTTAATTATCTTCAGGGCCTACATGTACTTCTTTCTTCAATTCACTTTGTCATCTTCAGAAATTCATTTCTCCTCAACCATGAGGATCCATGTGACATGCCACATACCACTGGAAATAAAATGATGTATATTATCTATCCATGGGTGTTGTATCTGCATGTGCATTGTCCTTCATGTCCAAATACTTTCATCAATCTTGCGGTCCAAAACTCATGACTAGGGTTGACATCAATGACAACAACCAATCTTCCAACAATATCCCCCTTTGTCATTGATGGCAACACTCAAGCTCCCCCTATCATCATGATCCCAATTTCTCTCCCCCTTTGACATCAATGGAAAAGGGTAGGACTTATCCCCCTGAGTTTAATGTCAAAAGGTAACTCTTTTCTTTGGGGCTGCTCCCCTGAACATGTGGCACTCAATAATACTTCATCCTTATTTTTCGTCTTTGGGACTTTTTCTTCCTTGGAATCCTTTTCTGTGGCTTCTATATTCTCTCTCTTCTTCATGTCTAGGATGTATATGTTGTTCGGTCTTCTTGTTGCATTTGTAACCAATCTTCCTGAGTTATTTTCTCTGATTTTACATTTTCGGGAGTCAAACATAAGAGTGTATCCTTGATCATATATTTTGCTGACACTGAGGAGATTACTCTTCAGATATTCAACCAATAGGACTTTTCTTTATTTTACTTTTTCACTTTCAATCTTTACAATTCCTTTTCCAAGTATTTTAGTAGACGAGTCATCTCCAAATCTAACATTTCCACCCTTTTTCTTCAAGCTAACAAATTTACTTTGATCTACGGTCATATGAGATGAGCACCCACTGTCTATGAACCATTCATCTTTTTTTTTTGCATTCTTTAGTGACCAATTTTATTTGATAGTTTTCATTTTGTGGAATTTCTTTCTTTTTCAATGTTGTAGTTGGTATACAGACATTTGGCATATGATTATCTTCCTTCATCTCTCTGCAATCTCGTGCTTTATGACCAAGATTATTGCACTTGTAACATACAATATTTTGATCCATTAATGGTTCAAATGGATTATAATTTATTTTGATAGGTCTACGATCATTTCCATATCTACTATTTCCACCATTCATGTAGCTTGCATAATTATTCCTTTCATTGATTCTACAATCGGTTGCCTTGTGTCCAAAATTTCCACAAGTATAAAAATGTCCAAGAAAGAAATTTTGATACCTGGGAGTAAGTGATCTTCTTTGCGGTGTGGTCCATCTGGGTTCACGATCTATTCTTCTGTAGTTTCCTTCATAATTATTTCTTTCATACCTGATGGGAGAGGATCTTCTTGATGTCTCATTCCTTCTAAATTCTAGTCTTCTATCTTGTTTTTCAACTTGTTCTGGAGTGTTGGTTTCTTCATTTTCATCTTCCTTCTCTTGTTTTGTTGTCTTGAAACTGTCATTGTATCCTAGTCCTGTCTTGTTATTTGGATATCTTTGATTGCTAAGGATCTCATCTAATTTTTCAGTGCTTTTTTTGAACTTCTTCAACTTTTTTGTTGTCAATGGTAGCTCCCCTTTTGTGTGATCCAATTCTTCTTTCAATTTATCATAATATTCTAATTGTTCCTTCAATCTATTAATGGTATTTTCAAGCTTGTAATTCTCTTCTTCACAACTACTCAATTCACCTTTTAGTATTATGTTTGTGTTTCTAAGATTGATATTTTCAATTTCAACAAGCTTCAACTTTTCAATATTCTCATCTTCTTGTTCACTCTCTACATTGTCTTTGTATCCCCAAAAGGAATCAAGGTTGGTTTCTTCATCTGAAGCTCCTTCACAAATGATTTCTTCTTCTTTGGAATTCTTGTGATCATCATCCTGGGTTTCTTGGGTTATGAAGAGGACTTCTCCTCCATCATTATCTTCTTCATCACTCTCATCTATGGAGATGTCATCATCCTTGGAGTAGAAGCTCTTTTTATTGTTGAGACTTCTCTTTTTATAGTAGCATTTTTCAACAATATGTCCTATTCTACCACAATTAAAGCATTTGAGAGGAGACTTACCTTTGTATCTTCCACTTCCCTTCTGAAACCTTCTTACAAAATTTGTTATTTCTTCATCAAGGTTGTTGTCCTCATCTTTTGTATTTTTTATGGCTTTAAAGGCCGCTTCATTGTTTGGTCGGTCACTCTCTGTACCTGTTCTCATTTCATATGCTATAAGAGACCTGTGTAATTCATCCATTGTCATTTTGGTCAAGTCCCTAGTTTCTTCAATGGAAGAGACCTTAGCATCATACTTCAAGAGAAGTTATCTCAACACTTTTTGTACAACCAACGATTCATCGAGCTCTTCACCTAATCCTCTGATAGCATTAACAACTTCATTAATTCTAAGAAGATAGGTTGCAATATCTTCCTTTTCATTCATCTTCAAATTTTCAAATTCCGCTCTATGTCATTGAAGCTTGACCTTCTTAACTTTTGGATCACCTTCGTAGATACTCTTGAGTTTGTTCCATACCTCTTTAATAGTTTTGCATCCCATCACTTTGCTAGTAATGGTTGGTGCCAATGCTACTAGAATAACATGTCTGGATTTTGAATTATAACTCATAAACTTCTTGTCATTTGGATCGGTTGGAGCATTATTTGGGATTACATAGCCATTTACAATTGAGTACCAAATATCTACTCCCAAAGCCATTAGGTAAGTTTTCACTCTATCACTCTAGTATGCATAATTTCTTCCATCAAATTTTTGAATCCCATTTGAAATGTGCTCATGGTCATCCAGCTCTGCTTAGGATTTTCCTTCCAGTGGTTAAACTGTCCTGAAGGCAACTTGCTCTGATACCAATTGTTGATATTGAGAGGGGGTTGAATCAGTATCAAGCACAATTTAAAACCTTTTTCAACTTATACTTAAACCATTCAACTATATCCAATGAGAAATGAACAATAGTATAAGAGTTACACCAATACACCACAATACACTATGCACAATATATGAGAAATAATCAATAGTTATTGTTCAAGGAAAGTAATGACTTCCAAAGGTAGCTATAGCTTCCAAAGGTAAAGGGAGGGATAAACCTCCAAGAGGAATATACAATCCTCCAATATCAATAGAGTATTTAAATCTCCATCCTTGCCCCTTCCTTCCACCCAAAAATAAGTTATAGAGAGAATGGTAGAATTTGTTCAATTATGGTTTATTCAGGAGACCAAACTTGTACAGAACACCCCGTGCTCAATATTTAACATAAGATTCTGAAACTCACACACAATAAACTATAGTCTGTACTATTTACAATTAAATTTGTTCCACTTCATTTGGATTCTCTATGAAGAAGTTATGATTTTTTTATCCGGAACACCTGTTTATTGATTAACTTCAGGACCGATCAAAAACACTATCTTCCATAGAGTGTATCTCCATAATTATAGCGAATCAAGAGCTGAAAATTTTACCACAGGTACCTTGACATGTCTTCTAAATACCATAGCAATTTCACCATCTAAATTGTTCTAGAAAAAACGTTATAGCGAAAATGGTAAGATGACCTGAAAATAACATACATTAGAACTTATCACCAAAAGACTTCATCCTCCCTTGAAATTCGGCCTTCTTTAGTTCTGATTTCCTCTGAAATTCGACTTGTGTATAAAATGAATGTATAATGATATTTATTTATACCATTTATGTCACTTCCTTGTAACATTAGGTCTGACCTAAAACTTTCCTATTTTGTAATTCTGTTCTTTAATTATCTTCAGGGCCTACATGTACTTCCTTCTTCAATTCACTTTGTCATCTTCAAAAATTCATTTCTCCTCAACCATGAGGATCCACATGATGTGCCACATACCACCGGAAACAAAATGATGTATACTATCCATCCATGGGTGTTGTATCTGGATGTGCATTTTCCTTCATGTCCAAATACCTTCATTAATCTTGTGGTCCAAAACCCATGACTAGGGTTGACATCAATGTCAACAACAAATATTCCAACATGAAGTAGCCTTGAAGAAGCCTTAAAAAAAAGTGAAGAACCCCCTAAAGTTAAGTGAAGAAGACCACAAAATCAAGAGAAGAATCCCCTAAATCCAAGTGAAGAATCCACTAAATCCAAGAGAAGAAGCCCCTAAAGTAAAGTAAATAATCCCCTAAGGTTGACCATCATTAGGGAAGAGGTGT
The DNA here is from genome assembly GCA_009831015.1 of Picea engelmannii. Taxonomy (NCBI): domain Eukaryota; kingdom Viridiplantae; phylum Streptophyta; class Pinopsida; order Pinales; family Pinaceae; genus Picea; species Picea engelmannii. The sequence continues at coordinate 48,385 of ML810959.1, forward strand.
GACCCAAAAATTGTGACCCTTGGTCACACCCCCTAGTGTGGATAAGACTTAGTACTTTTTCCTAGCTTCCAAATCTAAATCCCATCCTCCCGCATCAGAATCATCTAAAAAACATAAATTTTATTGCCATCCATGGGTCATCAGTGTTCAAACCCCGATGCCAATGATTTTATAGTGTGCAACTCGTGGATGCCCTAAAAAAATGTGAAAAATAAAATAATTCCACATTTTTTAGGTGGGGTTTTGGTTGGGATCATTCACAACCTCCCCTCATCCCATACACAATGAAATTCAACCTCCTAAACTCCTTGAGGATGGTATAAAATCACCTTTGGGAGCATGGATGAGGGGGACAACCAAGGTGCAAAGTTATGCTATCGAATTTGAAAGCTTCCTTATCTCCCTTAATCCTCTGAGTAACATCCCCTTGCTCTGGAACTTGCTTTTCATTTCTCCTTCTCCCTTATATGACCATAGGGTGTATTCCTATCCATTTTGGGTCATCTGAAGAAGGGCCATTATGCTGAGTTGATGCTTGAAGGACCATTCGAGGAACCTAAGCGGTAGGCTTTAAGGTAGTGTTTATGGTTCGAGTCAGGTTGTAACCACTCATTTTTATGGTTTTCAATAAAATAGTTTCTCTTTCCTCCATACATGTGTAGATTGGCTTCGATTTGTTGATATATGCTAGTTTATTTCATATACTTGAATATTTTCACATTATATGTATGATTTGGACCTATAACTACCTTGTTGCAGTATAGAATTAGTTTTTTTTTGTAGGTTGATACCAGTGGAGATCATGAGAAATATCAAAGTAAAAGAGAGAGTATCGACTTTAGATGTAGGATACAAGGTGTGAGGATTCTCCTTCTCTCTCTCTCTCTCTCTCACACACACACACACACACACACACACACACACACACTTCTCAAAGTAGTTATTCTTCTCATAGCATTGTTGTATGTGAGGGTAGATTTTTGTCTTTTATATATGGTTTTTCTTTGTTGTGACATGACCTAATGTCACATGGGAAAAATCCCATAATAGAATTGGTGACCATATTGAGGATATCTTCTCCTATTTTGGGTTAGTCTTAGGGTGTCTTGTGTTGTCTTTGATTCCTGTACCTTTAGTTATTTTCTAGACTCTCTCTTTGAAGCAATGGCCATCTAAAAACTTTGTCCAAGGTTTTTGGAAACCTCTTTCTGGGTTGGTTCTTTTTATTTTTCAAAATTTACTGGTTCATACGCACTTTGAATTTGGATGAGTTGTTCATATTTGTTCTTTGAATTTGTATGACCCACGGATATCCATGAGTCCTAGCGTACACACTCGCAAATCTATGTAAAATTTTGAATTTTCCTCCTTTCTCTCAGTTTTGGAGGGTCTAGGTTGGTTCTTCAACATAATTTGAACCTCTTGGGTGTGTGTTTTCTTTTAATTTATTTGTTAAGTCTTAAAAAAATCTTAAATCATATGAAATATCTTGCTTTTGGTCAGTTTGATATTTTTGTTTATAAGGTTATCAATGCTAGTTGAAAGGCTAGTTGTATGTCTTGGCTTAGTTTCCAGATTGAATGTTGTTCTACTAATTAGAAAATGTTTCCTTTCTTTTTTTTGACCTCCTGCCCTTCATTTATAAAAAGAAAAAGAAAATTTGCATTGTAGTTTCATATTCATTTCTTTTTAACAAAAAAAACAAAAATAACTTGTTTGCTTGCTTTTCTTCTTTTGTTTCCTTTGCCTGTAAAATTGTCATGAAAATAAATTTCTTGTTAGAACTCAAGTATTTAGGCATTTTACTTTTCTTTGATAAGTTGTTGATTTTCGGTTATAGTAGCCTTCCACAAAAGAAAAGAAACTGTATCTGCAATTTTTTTTCATTTTCTTCACATAACATTCAAAGAAGTATTTTAGGTTGCATTGCAAAGTGATTTGAAATCTTGCATACAATAAATTTCATTGTTTTCATTTTCAAAAAACATAAAAGAAAAGAGTTTGTTTTTAGTTGAAGCATTGTTAGCACTTTCAATATTCAATGAAGAAACTGCATTATGCATAGTGTTCTTAAAAGTGTTTATGTTTCTTTGGGTCTATCAAAACATTGTCCAAGTTTCATCGATAAACCTTCTAAGTAAGTAACAACCAATAAAACAAACGCTTAATAAAATTTATTAATTTTTTTTTTCAATAGAATGCACCAACAAGTTTAGGCTAGGGCCTTGGTGTAGGTTGGAGAGTAAATTTCTCCAAGGTCACAAAGCAAACTTAGGAACCTGAGATAGGGAGTGTAAAATATGACTATCGTATAGGTGTGGCTAGGAAACTCCTCTCACACATGACCTAAGCATAAGGTAATGTAAGGGAAAGCCAAGGGGATTTCCCTCTGAGGCTTAACTGAGCGTAGTGGAGAGATCATATATTGGGGGTTTCGTCAGTGCCCTTAACTCTGTGAGAGGCATCACTTTCGAGCCTTCAAGATTTGTTACGCTTCCCATATGTTCTATCCGACTTTCGACTACTTCCCTGGAAGTCGACTGTCAGTTGGTAACCATAGTTTCTCTTCCTAGGGATCATGTGATTATGGGGGTTTTCCATGGTACCTGAGGTGGATTTCGTATCACACTATTTATTACTATTGGAGGGTGCCCCATGAAACATGGGTACTTGCATCAGATAAGGTTGTTTGGTGGAGTTTTACGAGGAAAATATCTATGGAAAGGGGTAAACCAAAACAGATGGAATGACACCCACAAATCAACTCTAAACTCAAGTATGCTAGCTAAATTGAAATTCTAACAAGAGAAGGCTAAGTGCCTACCTCATCCGGATGTACAAAGAAGACCACAACTGAGCTCATAACCAAAATCTTTATGCATGTAGCTTGTCCTCAACAATCAATATGTACAAGCATATGCAAATTATATAGAAAGTTAACATATAAAATAGCATAATCCATTAACATGTATAACCAATATTCCCAAGAGGTAGAGTAGGATAGACCAGCATTATAGACCAGCTTTAAAAAAAACAGAAGCAAAGACAAGGAAGTGGGTAGAGAAAGGAAAGGAGTGAGTGGTCAGACACAAACAACTGATAATGGAAAGACACCTATCCTGGAACACTTCCATACTCCAGGAAGCATGGAGAATGTGTTGGCATGTGGTGATAAAAAAATACCAGAGTCAGTAGATGAGGCTGAAAACATTGAGGCCATAGCCTACAAAAGGAAAATACAATTAGTGATAAAGAGGACAAGTAGGAAGAGAAATCTCACTCTAAACAATGTTAAAGTTATAACCACTGGTGAAACTCTGTTGGACACCAAGAATGCCAAGGTCATTGAACTGTTGGGGGAATGGATGACCATATCCCATGCCACCATTGACAGATCTAAAGAGGATGAAAGGGAAGTTTATTCCATGAGAATAAATCTTGAAAATCTTAGACATCAGGTTGATTATTACAAAGACACCACCCAAGAAGTAATGATTCTAAGGGATGAATTATTAGGGGAGTATGGTAGGTATAATATTGGTAGGGATATCTTCATGGAAAATATTGTAAGTTACAAAGAGGAAACTTTGTTATGTATTGTAGTGCATAAATCAATTTTAATATGGAATGAATGGGAACATGGGACCTTGGCTCAAATTGAATATATCATAGAAATATGGAAAGGTAGAGGAGAAGAAGAGGATGACATAAGAATGCTCACAGAGGAAAGCATGGAAAAAATATAAAATCCACCAGAATATTGTGTTTAGGAAGTGGTTGAACCTCAACGAAAGATGTAGGAGAGATAGGATGAATCTCTCATAAGATAGGAGAAAATAAATGAAAAAATGAGAGAAATCCAGTTTCCCGAGTCTGGTTCCCTAGAGGATTTTCAAGATATCAATGAAATAATTAAATAGCATGTATATAGGGACCAAAAGTATGAATCAGATGTCCTCCAAATAACCACTCTGGAATGAGGGAAGGCTATAAATTTTATGGAGAGACTGATTAGAGCATCAATGGTTCTATAACACATGGTCTCCAAGATGGATAAGTTTAGATATCACAAAGGAGAAATGAGGGGATTTCTTAGTGCACCGATGGATCAACACTACTTCCCCTATATGCACACACGTGAATATATTTTTATCAAATGGTATGATTATGACAGAGAAAACCCACTCGACTAGTCACCTAGTGACTAAGAGATGACTTGAAGAAGATACATGGATTAGTCCACATTGTTATTTGTTTCTTTACTTAAAATAGATTTACAACTATTTTTAAACAGTTCTTTTTTTATAAATAGGAGAATCAACCATGCAGACAGAGTCGATTGTTTTTTTGGAAAAAAAATTGTCATTGATGTTGATAGTATTTCACTAACATTAAGTCATAAGCTCCGAGAGAGCCAAAGACATTTTTCCAAATTTGTGTTTGTAATGATTTTTCTTTGTTTTTCTTAGAAGCTAGAGGAATTTGGTAAGATCTTAACTATTTTAAGAGCTATCCTTTTTAGTTAAGAAATCTCTTGAGCGAAATTTTGTGAAATCCGATGTTTTTTAGTTTGTTTTGTTAAAGTGAAGCATACATTAATTTTCATTGGGCTTCTTCTCGCATGTTTCTGCATGCATGTTATTTATTTAAATTTCTTAAAGAATGTGTGATAATTGATTAATATTAGTATTAGTGCTAGAGAAAGTCAACTACAAGTGTTGTTTACATACCATAGCCAAAGGTTACCCTGGGCTTGGGTTTTTGTAAAACAAATCAGTGTTTTTTAGATTAATTTCACTTTGTTTCATTTAAACAGAAAATAAATAAACACAAAAGAGACCAACAGTTCAAGGAACATATTGTAAACATACAATTAAATATTAAAGCTCATCGAAAAGGATGTTGGGACATAAATCTGTAGAATCACACCATCTCAAATGAAGAAGAGTCTAATTGGGCCTCATCTTCGGGTGTGATTCCTATTGTTGAGTGAAAGAGAATATATCCCCCTCAATAGGGACAACCCTTTTCTCATGATCTAAAAATGAAGAAGACTTGTATTCTTGAAAATATTTGCAAGTAAAATTTATGTGTTAAAATGCAAATGGATCAACTTTGCAACACAACTTTAATAGGATTTACTCATTCAAGATGCATATAAATAGCAGCATAATCAGTGAATAGAAAACACATAACACAACAAATGATAAAGGAGTTCACCCCTCTCTTGGGCTACATCTCCTGGTCCAGCTTCCAATGGATCATTTGTATTATTTGATCAAAGTGCTCAAAAATGTGCTTTACAATGCTCAAAATGCCAAATATACTGCTCCAATGGCTTCAGAACGTCCAAAAACCCCTAGCTGGGCTTTTTCGACACTTTGTTTGGCCAAAAATTGAAGTAGATAGGCTTCCTGGAAGTCCCCCCTTCAAGCTTGCTATCTCTGCATCTACAAAATGCACCCCTGTTGGCTCAACCTAGCCCACACACATTTTAAAGCGTAAAAACTTGGCACTGGGCACAACCGCACAACTGGTCCAAACTGTCGAATAGTTACATGCCGGCCTTAACTACCAAGGTCCGTGGGCACATGGTCACCACATGACCGCGCACAATACACAACAGGGATAAAGTTTCAAACCATTGACAGAACCGTAAGGTTAAACCTGCACACATACACGTTGGTAACATGTTATATCAAACCACACACATTTCAAATGGTTACAACATATATTACGGTGGGTCTAACCGCCCGTAGCACCGGTCGTATGAAATACAATATATAACCATGGGCCGGGGCTTAGCCCCGTCTCGGTTCACGCCCCAACACACATTTTTGCAATTTTAAATATATTACAATGCATATATATGCTAAGTAACATGTGCAGGCGCACTGGTTGGGTAGCCTTTCCCAAAGCTTTACCCTGCCCGGAGGTCACGGGGTCGACTCCTACCAAGTGCAAAGATTTTAATCCAATAAACAGGTGACATGTGACGGCCATTGATTGGGCCACGTGTCACCATCCCATTCACTGCCAAAAAACCATGTCACATGCCAACTATCCCAATAACTGCCTTCCACGTGTCGTACGACTTTCCACGCCAACGTCTGTATGGACTGTACAGTCAACATCCTTTTTTTTTTTTTGCCTGTTTGTCATTTTGAACAAAACGTGATATCTCTCGCTCCTGACATCCGTTTGAACCCAAATGAGTTGTGTTGGGTTCGTAACAATGAGGCCTACGCTCTTGTTCGATTTGAAGCGATTCTGAGCACTTTGAATTTTTGAGCAAAATTTGATCCCCTGATCACACCTCCCCATTGGAAAGATTTTGGACCTCCAAAAGACTATTTTCAGTCTATCTAAAGATGAGGGTATAGTTCCCTCACTCTTCCAACCTCAATCCACTTGGCTTTGCTTGGATTTGTACCTTTAAGACCAACTCGAAGATACTCCAGATTTCCTCGTTTTGAAGTTCGCATTCTCCTGTCAAGGATGGTGTCTTCAT